>JBBPBX010019958.1:24353-43904 GCA_038048925.1 Garcialebias charrua | reverse complement strand
GAACATAATTGCACCCATAATCTCCAACTTTTTCCTGGCGTCCTATGCTTTGATCAATTTCTCAGTGTTCCACGCATCTTTGGCTAACTCTCCAGGTAAGCTCAAGATGAAGAACAAAGGAAGGAAGCAGTAAAAGATCCTGAGTTTGAACGTAGGACAGAAATAGAAGCTCTGTGAAAGTTACGAGACAGTGCTTGTCCCGCTTAAACCAAACAGCTTCTCAGCCAGCCGGAGTCACAAGTTATATAGTGTTTAACTGTGATTGTGATAAATGTTGAAAGGAATTACTGTACTTAAGCTCCATAAAAAACATGAAGGCATGTGATGGTGTGTTACTGTATTTTTTCTTTGTTCAGAGCGTTTTGGGGCCTCAACCTTTCAGCCAGGGACATTTTATTTTCGAGCGCTGCTGTAATCTTGTTTCATGGTGTTAGACTTTCAAAACCAAATGTATTCTGGGAGTTTTAAGATCACCTAACTTGTCAGTATCACTTTTCTGATAATGATAAATTACTTCATACAGAACCAATGTTGCTGTCGAATTCTAGTACAGTATTTGTTTAAATTCTCTAATTACACATTGAAATGGGAACAGTCTTTTTAGACATGGATGCAATTATTAAGATTGATTGAAAGCCAATTATTACATACATCTCAAAAACTGGACAAATGTTATACTCGCATATGGACATGGTTTTGTGAGAAATATTAAACATATTCTGACTGATTTGTCAAATTTCACTATTTAAAAAAAAAAGATTGCTATTTTTACTTTTAAGATCCAACTGATTACTTAAAGCTTCAGTATGTAGCTTTTTTTATGAACATGCCACACCGTCGTTCAGGGATTATAATCCTGCCACACCGTTGTTCAGGGATTATAATCCTGCCACACCGTCGTTCAGGGATTATAATCCTGCCACACCTTCGTTCAAGGATTATAATCCTGCCACACCGTCGTTCAGGGATTATAATCCTGCCACACCGTTGTTCAGGGATTATAATCCTGCCACACCGTCGTTCAGGGATTATAATCCTGCCACACCGTCGTTCAAGGATTATAATCCTGCCACACCGTTCGTTCAAGGATTATAATCCTGCCACACCGTTCGTTCAGGGATTATAATCCTGCCACACCGTTGTTCAGGGATTATAATCCTGCCACACCGTTCGTTCAGGGATTATAATCCTGCCACACCGTCGTTCAGGGATTATAATCCTGCCACACCGTTGTTCAAGGATTATAATCCTGCCACACCGTTGTTCAGGGATTATAATCCTGCCACACCGTTGTTCAGGGATTATAATCCTGCCACACCGTTGTTCAGGGATTATAATCCTGCCACACCGTCGTTCAGGGATTATAATCCTGCCACACCGTTGTTCAGGGATTATAATCCTGCCACACCGTTGTTCAGGGATTATAATCCTGCCACACCGTTCGTTCAGGGATTATAATCCTGCCACACCGTCGTTCAGGGATTATAATCCTGCCACACCGTTGTTCAGGGATTATAATCCTGCCACACCGTCGTTCAGGGATTATAATCCTGCCACACCGTTCGTTCAGGGATTATAATCCTGCCACACCTTCGTTCAAGGATTATAATCCTGCCACACCGTTCGTTCAGGGATTATAATCCTGCCACACCGTTGTTCAGGGATTATAATCCTGCCACACCGTCGTTCAGGGATTATAATCCTGCCACACCGTTGTTCAAGGATTATAATCCTGCCACACCGTTGTTCAAGGATTATAATCCTGCCACACCGTTGTTCAAGGATTATAATCCTGCCACACCGTCGTTCAGGGATTATAATCCTGCCACACCGTTGTTCAGGGATTATAATCCTGCCACACCGTTGTTCAGGGATTATAATCCTGCCACACCGTTCGTTCAGGGATTATAATCCTGCCACACCGTTGTTCAGGGATTATAATCCTGCCACACCGTTGTTCAGGGATTATAATCCTGCCACACCTTCGTTCAGGGATTATAATCCTGCCACACCGTCGTTCAGGGATTATAATCCTGCCACACCTTCGTTCAGGGATTATAATCCTGCCACACCGTCGTTCAGGTTGTTTTCAGTTTGCTCCTCATCTTCACCAAAAGGTTTCATCAAAACATCAAACAGGACCAGATGAAGAGGAAGTCCACGACTTTAATTTAATAAAACAGAAGTTTAAGGAAATTCTTCAGCTGAAATAACTAAATGCACAGAAACATTTTCTAAAAGAGTTCACTGTTTAAACACTGTAAGTTAAAATGCTTAACAATATTTAAAATTATCAACAATGTTTTAGTGATTGTAATTGTGAAACTTTACGTTTAGGCCGTTTTATAAAACGGTTCACCAGGACGAGTCTTTCAGCGTTCACATCTGGTGGAGTGCCGTCACGTTAGCTTTCACATCAGGGAGCTGCGTGCCTACTCACACACTCAGCTCTGTGACTACCTCACTTTAGCTGCTACCTCGCTTTAGCTGCTACGTCACTTTAGCTGCTACAGGTTCATGACACCACCACCACCTCCCCATTAACTCGGGCTGTTTCTTTTTACCACAGAAGTTTTTTTAAAACAAACAAACAATATCAAGATGAAGCAGAAATAAAAAAAATTTTAGGTTTTCAGGCTAGCCGAAAGTAGCAAGAGGCTAGCTGAAAGTAGCAAGAGGCTATCTGAAAGTAGCAAGAGGCTAGCTGAAAGTAGCAAGAGGCTAGCTGAAAGTAGCAAGAGGCTAGCTGAAAGTAGCAAGAGGCTAGCTGAAAGTAGCAGGAGGCTAGCTGAAAGTAGCAGGAGGCTAGCTGAAAGTAGCAAGAGGCTAGCTGAAAGTAGCAAGAGGCTAGCTGAAAGTAGCAGGAGGCTAGCTGAAAGTAGCAAGAGGCTAGCTGAAAGTAGCAAGAGGCTAGCTGAAAGTAGCAAGAGGCTAGCTGAAAGTAGCAAGAGGCTAGCTGAAAGTAGCAAGAGGCTAGCTGAAAGTAGCAAGAGGCTAGCTGAAAGTAGCAAGAGGCTAGCTGAAAGTAGCAAGAGGCTAGCTGAAAGTAGCAAGAGGCTAGCTGAAAGTAGCAAGAGGCTAGCTGAAAGTAGCAAGAGGCTAGCTGAAAGTAGCAAGAGGCTAGCTGAAAGTAGCAAGAGGCTAGCTGAAAGTAGCAAGAGGCTAGCTGAAAGTAGCAAGAGGCTAGCTGAAAGTAGCAAGAGGCTAGCTGAAAGTAGCAAGAGGCTAGCTGAAAGTAGCAAGAGGCTAGCTGAAAGTAGCAAGAGGCTAGCTGAAAGTAGCAAGAGGCTAGCTGAAAGTAGCAAGAGGCTAGCTGAAAGTAGCAAGAGGCTAGCTGAAAGTAGCAAGAGGCTAGCTGAAAGTAGCAGGAGGCTAGCTGAAAGTAGCAAGAGGCTAGCTGAAAGTAGCAAGAGGCTAGCTGAAAGTAGCAAGAGGCTAGCTGAAAGTAGCAAGAGGCTAGCTGAAAGTAGCAAGAGGCTAGCTGAAAGTAGCAAGAGGCTAGCTGAAAGTAGCAAGAGGCTAGCTGAAAGTAGCAAGAGGCTAGCTGAAAGTAGCAAGAGGCTAGCTGAAAGTAGCAAGAGGCTAGCTGAAAGTAGCAAGAGGCTAGCTGAAAGTAGCAAGAGGCTAGCTGAAAGTAGCAGGAGGCTAGTTGAAAGAAGCAAAAGTCTTTCGGCCGTCTCTTGAATGAGCTGAACTTTTTGACTAATAAACAGCTGAAATAGCACAAAGAGTTTAGCTGCTACGGAGCGTTTTAGCCACAGAAGTGGCCGACACAAAGTGATTTTTAATCAATACTCGGATCAGGATTTCAGGTCCGGTCAGAATCCTGGACCCGGTTCCATCCCAACCACAGACCCCGGGTCAGTTTTTCCTGCTTCATGCTGGTGTTTATTGATATTGATTGATTGTTTGATTAATAATATTTAAATGGTGTGGCTGATTTATTAGTTTGAATGAAAATGAAAGAAAAGCAAACCTTATAACATTTTACTGATTATTACTTTAAAAATAAAATTCTGTCAGACAGATTTTAGATCCAGCTTTTATTTTGAAAGTTTACTTGAAAAGTTCTCTTTTCGCATTTTTTTGTTTTGTGTTCAGGAACCGAGGCGCCGCTGCCACAAACGGACAACACCGAAGAGGGCCCCGCCTCTTTGACGGCAGAACCGCGGGCCTGGGACCAGAACATTAACGGACCGTCCAAGCGGTTTGGGTCCCACAGTGCGCCGGTGTCTCCGGGCCCTCCAGGGACCACAGGAAGCAGCTCTTCAGACTCCATGTTGGATTTGGCCCCGGAGTCCGACAGCGACGCTCCGTCTGCGAGCCACGTCAGGAGGCACTTCCTGCTGGAGTCTGGAGGAAGTCCAGCCTCTCTGCCCGGTACCTCTGATCCAAAACGAGGCTCGTCCCTGACCGCCCCGGTCCACTACGACTCAGAGCTGGACTCCGGCTCTTCGTGGTCCAACCTGCCCGGCACGGTGCCGGTCCCTCTTCGGCCCTTTTTAAAACCGGACCAACCGCCGGCGCTCCTGGCCCTCAGCGGATCCAGCCTGAACCCTCTGGACCTCGACAAGTTCTGCAGGGACCGGCGCTTCGTCTGCCCCGTATGCAACAAATGCTTCTTATCGTCGCGGAGCCTGGAGACGCACGTGCGCGTCCACACCGGCGAGCGACCGTACGGCTGCGCTCAGTGCGGGAAACGCTTCACGCAGTCGGGTCACCTGAAGACGCACCAGAGCGTCCACACGGGCGAGAGACCGTTCGCCTGCGAGCACTGCGGGAAATGCTTCGCTGCCAAGCAGAACCTGAGGATCCATCAGCAGAAGTACCACACATCTGGATGGGCTGCCGCTCCGGTTTAACCCAGGAGGACCAGTACCACACATCTGGATGGGCTGCCGCTCCGGTTTAACCCAGGAGGACCAGTACCACACATCTGGATGGACCGCCGCTCCGGTTTAACCCAGGAGGACCAGTACCACACATCTGGATGGGCTGCCGCTCCGGTTTAACCCAGGAGGACCAGTACCACACATCTGGATGGACCGCCGCTCCGGTTTAACCCAGGAGGACCAGTACCACACATCTGGATGGGCCGCCGCTCCGGTTTAACCCAGGAGGACCAGTACCACACATCTGGATGGGCCGCCGCTCCGGTTTAACCCAGGAGGACCAGTACCACACATCTGGATGGGCTGCCGCTCCGGTTTAACCCAGGAGGACCAGTACCACACATCTGGGTGGGCTGCCGCTCCGGTTTAACCCAGGAGGACCAGTACCACACATCTGGATGGACCGCCGCTCCGGTTTAACCCAGGAGGACCAGTACCACACATCTGGATGGGCTGCCGCTCCGGTTTAACCCAGGAGGACCAGTACCACACATCTGGATGGACCGCCGCTCCGGTTTAACCCAGGAGGACCAGTACCACACATCTGGATGGACCGCCGCTCCGGTTTAACCCAGGAGGACCAGTACCACACATCTGGATGGGCTGCCGCTCCGGTTTAACCCAGGAGGACCAGTACCACACATCTGGATGGGCTGCCGCTCCGGTTTAACCCAGGAGGACCAGTACCACACATCTGGATGGACCGCCGCTCCGGTTTAACCCAGGAGGACCAGTACCACACATCTGGATGGGCCGCCGCTCCGGTTTAACCCAGGAGGACCAGTACCACACATCTGGATGGACCGCCGCTCCGGTTTAACCCAGGAGGACCAGTACCACACATCTGGATGGGCTGCCGCTCCGGTTTAACCTCAGGAGGACCAGTACCACACATCTGGATGGACCGCCGCTCCGGTTTAACCCAGGAGGACCAGTACCACACATCTGGGTGGGCTGCTGCTCCGGTTTAACTCAGGAGGACCAGTACCACACATCTGGATGGGCTGCTGCTCCGGTTTAACCCAGGAGGACCAGTACCACTGACGGACTCAAACGGACCTGTGGTTCTGAGAGGCGTCGAGCCTCAAACTGATTCTATTTATTTTTTTAAGACAAAAAAAATGGTTCTTTCACAAACTGCTGTAAGCAAAAGAGTTCCTGGTCCTGGTCCAGTTCTTCCACTTGAAGGAAGTTTTTCAGGTTTCATTCAGTTTTTAATAAAAACAGTTCCGAGGTTTCACTGGTTGGTTCAGGATTGTTTGTTTGTTGATCTCGTGTCATTGTTTCTCCTTAAAGCTGCTATATGTAATTTCTGGAACACGCTGGAACTTAGAAAAATTTTGAACAGAGACACATTTCTGGTCCCTCCCCCTCAGAGCCATATATGGCTCTGCTCCCCCTCGCTCTCGCTGAAATTCAGCTCAGCTTCCTTAACTCCGCCTCCACTGCATGTCCTGTCGCAGCCGCTCCGAATGTCTGTGTTTATATGTTAATAAAACGTTCTAAAAAATTAAATAAAAACATGGAGCGCTGGTCCAGCACACCAGAACACCATGAAATCTGCAGAGCCTCCCGTAGCCACGTTGGACATGAGTTTAATTCGCTCGTGACAAATTCATTCATTTCCTCGTCATTTCAGTCATGGAGTCAGTGGAGGAGGAAGCGATCACTTGACTTTTGGCAAAAAAACAAAAGAAAAGTCCAGATCAGGGATGAAGAAGGGGAATTTAATACATTTGTGTCACATACAAAACAGTTTTGCATCGCTTTGCAATCCTTTGAACGAGAACGTGCGCGGCCGCTGGGGCTGGGACAGGCGGGGGCGTGGGTTAGGGGCGTGAGAAGCTCTGTTTTTATTGGCTGGTTAAAAACTCTGTTTTTATTGGCTGGTTAACGGCGGGTCACTGTGGGTTTTTAGAAATGCTTTTAGTAACACCTGGAGAAGCAAGGGGACTATAGTTTTTTTCAGAGATTACTTTGTCTAACATCAGTCTGTCAGGAGATAGTGACAGAGTGAAGAAATATGTTTAAAAAATATTATTAGAAAAGTTACATATATCGGCTTTAAACTGTTTCCTACACTGTGTGTGTGTGTGTGTGTGTGTGTGTGTGTGTGTGCGTGCGTGCCTGCGTGCGTGCGTGCATGCGTTCCACTGTTTCCAGATCATTAAATTGACTAACACCAGATTTAACTTAGCCTGGTTAAAACCACACCCTGTCCTTCACTTCGCTTCAGACTAGGGTCTGGACTTTCTCCATAGAGAAACGATTTCTCCTGGAGATTTTTGAATGGACCAATCAGAGAACAGAAGGCGGAGTTTTGTTAGTTTAGCCTGGCGAGGTCCAGGCTATCAGATAAATAGCTCAGAAACCACTCGGTGGATATTTTTTCTGCTACCAGTGTGTAATTATATGGCTCTAATTTACTGACTGTTGGCCTAGATAAAACATTTGAGATAAAATTCGATTTTTTATCATTTATTTTCGTAGCGCACCCGAGGCTGTTTGGAAAATGTCAAACCGAAACTATTTAAATCCAGCAGATTTGACCATTTCGTGAATTGATTTAGGAACTGTTAAGCTCAGGAACACTTCTGATATAACGTCAGCTAAGAAATATATTTTTCTCAGCAGAGAAATAATAGTTTTTTACCTTGTTTTATTGAAAATTCCTTCGTGGCGGCAGCCATTTTGAATGACGACGTCAGTCGACGTCGTTCAAAACTCCGCCTTCTGTTCTCTGATTGGTCCGAACAAAAATCTACCGGAGAAATCCTTGTGGATGGGGGAAGTCCCAGACTGTGAAGTGAAGGGAAATGAGAATTGAGCGGAGCTGTGCAGGAAGGCGAGGGCCAGGCTAGGCATGAACATAAAAAGTTTAAATCTCGGTTCGAGTTTTTTTTAATGAGAAAATTGAACTTTTCTCAGATCTGAAGTAAAAACATTTTATCAAAAGTTTTTTTTTTCTTGGTTAATTAAAGAGTTGTGGTTTATGGCTTCCATGTTGGTTTGACTCATAAAAACCTTCATCCAACCAGAAAGGAGGACTTTTTGTTGCAGGTGGATGTTCTGATGGGCCCGTTTGTTTTTGTCTCACAGACAGAACTAAATCATTTTACTGCTTTTAAGTTTTAATAAAAACATTTGTGAAGCTTCAAGCGTCCAGTTTAATGATAACAAACGTCACTTTAATGGATAGAAACAAAAACTTTTCATGGAGACGTGGACTGAGCTCAGAACTAAAGAAACAGGAGCATCTAGATTGTTAAAAACCAGTCCAAAAGCCCGGTTCTGTGATGGTTCTGGTTTGGATCGGAGTTCTGGGCAAAATGCTCAGCACCGGACAAACGTTAACAGTCAGACGAGACAAACACAGACTTAACTAGACCCAACAGCAAGGAAACGTTACTGGTAAGCATGGGGGTGGTAGCATCATGCTCTGGTTCTGACATGGTCTGAGATCAGGGTCTCCTCAGGACCGCACCCGGGTCACCAAAACCACGTGGAACCAAAGTTCTGCTGAGACGGATAACATCCATCCATTGAAGAAAATGTATGAAAAAACTTCAAACAAATCAAATACTGGTGCAGTTTATGAAATTTCCACCGTTTTTTTTATTTATTATCTTTGTCATTAAAAAAAACTTCTTGTAATTAAAATATTTCTATTTGAGAATTTAATCGTATGTTTAAACTGTCATTTTTAGGATTATGAAGTTTTATTCTTCCATCAGTTTGCAATTTTTTTAAATATTTGTATCAAAATTGACCAGTTTGTTAATAAATTGTATAAAATCTGATATTTGTTCAATTTAGTTAAAATTTAGTTGTCATCCCATTCATTGTTTATAGAGTTTAATAAAATTTTATTAACCAAGTTTTTATTTAATGTCATAACTGAACATTCAGATCAATAATTTGTTTATTTCATGAGTTTAAATTGTTTTATTATAGTTTCAAACATTAATTTATCAAAGTTTAATCAATTTAATTTCAAGCAGCTACACCAGGGGTCTGCAACTTTTATGGTCAAAAGAGCCATTTTACACCTTCAGTTACTACATTAAACATGTCCAAAGCCGCAATAACCTGTGATTATCAACTGGGGGCCCATGGGCCACTTTAGCTTTGTTTAAGGAGACTTGTGGCCTGTAGGGGTGGCATTATAAAGCAATTATTATTTTTTTTACATTTATTGATATGTTTACAATTTAAGACAAATGAAAAGAAGAGTCGTGTGTGTGTGGAGGGTGGTGTAGTTTTTTAAATTAAATAAACTATGAACTGTGCAGACTTATGCAATTTTTTTATTGTAGAAAAAAATACTGTTTTTCGGACTATAAGGCACACTTAAAATCCTTTAATTGTTTCAAAAATGGACAGTGAGCCTTATGCACCTTATGTATTAATTCTAGTGCTTACTGACCTCAAACGGTTTTTTTGTGGTACACGGCACTCAAAAATTTGTCAAAATGAACTTGTTTTGTTTAAGCGCCTTATAATAATGTAGCTGGACGGGTATGGATAGAAATAGGCAACTTTAGTTGAGAAATAAAAAAAAACTATTGTTTTAATAAAAAGTGAATTTGGTTAAAATAACCAGTGGTGGGCACCAGACCGCTAAAGCGCTAATCCGCTAATAGCGGACCTAAACAATTTGTTAGCGCTATAGCGGATTTACTAATTTTTATAATTCATAAGTGGATTTGCGCTATTTCTATTTAAAATGCAGTACCGCTAATAACTAATTATCAGTAAAAACGAAAAAACTTATTTACGGGCTCTTAAATCAACCGGACGACTGCTCACGGACCACATCCGGTCAGCGCCGGATGTGGTCCGTGAGCAGTCGTCCGGTTGATTTAAGAGCGGGGCCCGCCCTAAGGGGCCCTATTGGCTATTACCTGTTATGCGTCACCGCGACGCGTCAGCGCCTCATTTGCCCTGCTCAAAATGGCGGCCACAGAAGCGAGCCCGCACGAAGGACTTACTTTACAAGAAAACACGGTAAAAACAATTATTTCTTTGCTGAGAAAAAATATATTTCTTAGCTGACTTTATAGCACAAGGGTTCCTGAGCTTAACTGTTTCACGAAATGGTCAAATCTGCTGGATTTTAAAAAGTAGTTCGCCATTTGCACTTTAGCGCTTTTAAAATTAGCTTCTGCGAGTTTTCCTAAGACATAAGCGCTTTTGAAATTGCGAACCTAAATAAATTTAATAAGCGCTTTAGAAATAGCGGAACTAATTTTTGGATTAGCGCTGCCCAGCACTGAAAATAACTTTACTAAAAGTTACCCTTAAGGCACATAGACCCGTTGCAGATGAGGCGTGAGACAAGTTCACACAGACACCAATAAATTGCACAGTTGTTTAATTAAATAATGCAAAGTTAAAATATTCACAATTTTAAAAAGGTAGTTCTAGCTCAATTCAGTAATAAAAGTGCAATTCAGTAAAATGTTAAAAAGGGAAAAACCCACACACAGTCTTTATGGCCAACCAGGAGTACTGTCACCACCTGGAGGGATTTTGTACCAATCTCACAGTAGTCCAGAGTCCGCCCTGGTGAAATCTGCTGCACCCGAAGAGGCCACTCAAACCGACACCTGTGTGATTAGTTGATCTGGCATCAGTCAGCTCAGCTCAGTCCGCAGGACGCGTGACGTGACCCACCCCACGCCGTCCAGACAGCGGGCACCAAACAGTCCCAGGACCAGCCGGCAGGCGAGGGACGACCCGGATAGGGGCAGAACCAGTCGGTACAATCCAGACCGCAGCAAACACACGACCACGGACAAACAGGAAGCAGACGGTCGCCAAAGACAAACAGAAGCAGCTACCAAATATAAATATTAATTAAAATCTGATCGTGTAAGAGAACAGAAAAACTGGCGCTTCACTACTCACCACCGTGTTCCACCTCAACAGGAGAGGGAAACAGGAAACTCGTACATGTGGTCGCGAGAACAGTGGATCATCGCAACCTGGTGCACATCACGCTAGCGCGACACAGCCAGCAAACGCCGCCGGAAGGCGGATGACGTGTGCTCAACCCTGAGGACTTGCCCCTTTTATACAGGAAGCAGCCCCAGACCCACCAATCACATCTCTGCATGTGTGGTGCATTTAATGACCGCAGGACATCCTGCCACAATAAGGTGCACCTTATTGTCCGAAAAATACGGTAAGTAAAGAAATAAAGCAAAGTGTTGAAGAGTATTTGCAAAAGAAATGACAGGAAAACAGCTAAAACTAGTATACTTTTGTATAAAACTTAGAATAAACACTGCAAAATATCACATCATGCTGATGCTGATCTGTTTTCTTGTTGCTGTGTTCATCTGTGTTCATCTGTGACCATCTGCTCATACAGACTCATGTTCGTGCTGCTGTTTATAATGATGTTTTTCCACTACATTAGGGCTTAGTGTATTACTAGTTGATGTTTCTCTTAGTTAATTCTAGATGTTATTACTGTTTTTCTCTTGCATTTGTTGTTGGATGTAACTGGGACCCCGTGTACATAATCTCGTTTTCATCACATGTACCACATGCGGTGCAAATGACAATAAAGACTCTCTGACTCTGACTGACTCTGAATAACTACTGAAATATATGTATATCAGTATTACACCTGAATCACACATATTATGTGTTATGATTATGTTCACTTAATTCCACCATATAATGTGAAAATATATTCAAGATGGAACCTTTATTTACGGGTTTTATTTCCAATAGGGAAGAGTTTTTCAGTTACACGCCTGCATAATACAACAGACACAACATTTGATGATTGACATATGAAGCTGGTAGTTGATTGGCTGAGAGGCGGATCACTCACAGAGTAGAAAAGTTCTAGGGCGGTTCCAAGGCGGTTCGATTCCAGGATTGGTCCCACGAGGCGATGACGTCATCTAGAGGTATAAAACCGTGGTCCGCCTTCGAAGATGTGTGTGTGTTGGACTGTGCTTGGAGTCAGGTCTGTTGGTTGCTGTAAGGTTTATTCTTATAATGTACAATAAACCTGCATAAAACTTGCACATTCGTTTCAGAGCTTTCCTTCAACTTTTGAACCGCAACACTACCAATAGCCTACAATTCAGTTTTATGAGCCGCTGCGGAGGGACCAAAGAGTCACATGTGGCTCTAGAGCCGCAGGTTGCGGACCCCTGAGCTACACGTTTTTTATTTATTTATTCATTCATTTTATAAAAATAAAAACATAACAAACACATGCATCTTATAAAAGAAAGAAAATATAAAATGAAAGGCGGCAGAAAGAAGAAAACATCTTATTATATCTGCCCCTTTTCAGAACCATCAATTCAAACAATAATTATCTATAAGTAACAAAAAAAGAATAACTCGTCTCAATTTCAACATATTACACATAAAACTACTTCATACATATTTCTTAAGTCTCTTATTTTGAAATGTGAACGTTATTCAGGAAGTGACGTAAAAGCTCTGAACCTTCTGTAGTTCTGGCATGTTTTGCTGTTTGTAGTCCAAACTCAGCGGTTTGTTGCTGATTAAAAACTTCTTCCAGAGGCCTCGGGCTCGTGTTGACTCTTTAGCGGGAGTTCGGGTTCGGTTCCGGTTCTGCTGGAGGCGCCATGTCGGTCCTGAACGAGTCTCTGCGCGAGCAGCTGTCCATCATCATGGCCGCCCTCACCAAGGCGGCGGTGGCGGAGGTGTGCGAGGTGGTGGAGGCGGGCTACTCCGTGCTGCAGCTGGAGGTGCNTTCTTCATTACCCACCACCAAAAAGCCACAATGTTCCAGCATTTGTAAGACTGTTAGCAAAATACTTCCTGAACCAGAGGATGATTTTATGAAACTTGCAGGAAGAACTCAATGGACATCTACTAATAATCCCAACTAGGAGTTCAACCCATTCAAGATGGCCACCACAGCTAAACAGCCTAAACACAAACATGGCTATAACTTAACTTAACGAATGAATTTAGATCATATGTGGTATTAGCAGAGCCATGTCCAACACAAAGTCTGAGGCCTAATTCATTGCACAAGACCCAAGTAACAGAGAACGTTAACTAACGTTCTGATATGGTTCTTACATGGTTCTGTTAGATCACAACGTTCTTAGAACGTTCTTTGAAGGTTTTGACTAACGTTTGAACAAACCTAGATATAACGTTCTAACCTAACGTTCTTAGAACGTTCTTTGAAGGTTTTGACTAACGTTTGAACAAACCTAGATATAACGTTCTAACCTAACGTTCTTAGAACGTTCTTTGAAGGTTTTGACTAACGTTTGAACAAACCTAGATATAACGTTCTAACCTAACGTTCTTAGAACGTTCAACAAACGTTCCCTTTGCCATGCCAGTTTCTTTACACAAAGTATTTTCACACTGGTTTATTTTTCTGTTTTAAACGTTTTGTCAGTTTTTTGAAACAGCTCGAGCTGTTTTTTTATATTGTGTATATATATATATATATATATATATATATATATATATATATATATATATAATATTGTTATTATTATTATTGAGCATGCATCAGGGTATTTACGTCCCACCCAATCAACGCCACTCTTGCTTATCAGGTTGCATGTGAACTTTGTCCTAACCAATCAACGCCACTCTTGTTTATCGAGGGAAGTAGCATGTCATCATATCCAACCAATCAACGCTTCGCGCGCTTCGTTCAAATGTAGCTATTTCCTGTTATCTGTTGGACAAGAAGCTGTTGTATTCAGCGCTCGTAAAACTTGCTTTTTATTAGACGTCGACTGGTCTGACTCTGGACGACGACTGGACATTCAGTTGGAAGTTGAAGGTCGGTTCTGTTTTCTTTATTTGCTAGCTGTTTTAGCTCTGTTCACATGAATGAAACCTGCTGTTGCTAAAAGCTAAGCTAACAACGAGCTAAAACGGGTCTGTGTGCTGCTGAGGCAGATAATTTGAGGCAAGTAAAACACTGCAGGTTAGGTTATTCTAGCGTTTAAATAAGCCATATACTGTATGCTACGAGTTATTTTTTATTTTTTTGGCTTAGTTCCTGGATGGTTTTTCAAAGAGACAGGCCCCGCATCCTCTCGTTGTTTGCGTCTGCTAGCCAGCAGAACAATAACCGCAGCCAGGCTGAAATACTAATTTACTTTAAATACGTATTTCAGCAACATACTGTTTTTGTAGAGGCTGAAGGAAGATATATCTCATTCACGAGGTCTTGAGAGGTCTTGAGAGTCAATTACTTTCTGACAGTTTCATTAAAGATTTACTGGTACATGAGATATTTTACTAACAGACACACAGGCAGGCTAATATGAGTGCCAGACTTTGGTCGTGGTGGTGCTAAACTGTTCATAGTAACACAGCAGAGGTGTCCCTTTGTGAATCTTTAGGATTGAATCCTCTTTATTTGTCTCCAAGTTGTCATCAATCAATGTCATCAGCATGAAAAATCTGTCAAGCACAAAGAAAGATTGTGATCACATAACTGGTTTGAAAGTGGCTGATAGGTAGTTATTTTAGATTTCTTGTAAACCTGTCTTAAAATGTAAGGGGTTCTGGACTTTGCAGGGGTCTGAAACCTGCGGCTCTGGAGCCACATGTGGCTCTTTGGTCCCTCAGCAGTGGCTCTTCCAAGCTTTGATCAAAAATAACTTTAAACTGAATTTTATTTGTTCTTATAACAACAAAAAGGGCTAGTTTTAGCAGTTTTTCCTGTCTTTTCCTTTGCAAATGTGTGAATACTAGAACTAATAGAAGGAGTAAAACATAAGTTAACTTTATTTATTCAAAGTATGATATTTAATTTTTCCACAATTAAAATAATTTACCTAGACCTGCATAGTTCATTATTTTATTTTTTAATTGGGAAAGATCACATTATTTTTCCTCCATTATGATAATCTGGTCTTTTTTAGTCTTAAAATGTCCAGCATCAACATGTGGCATGGAGGCTGCACAGTTGAAGAGAGGAAAGCTCTGCAGAGAGTGGTGAAGGCTGCACAGAAGTCTGTTGGAGTCAGTCTCCCCACCATCACAGACATTTACACCTCCAGATCAGAGAGTCAGAGTCAGAGAGAATTTATTGTCATTTGCACCGCATGTAGTACATGTGTTGAAAACGAGATTATGTACACAGGGTCCCAGTTACATCCAACAACAAATGCAAGAGAAAAACAATAATAACATCTAGGATTAACTAAGAGAGACATCAGCTAGTAATACACTAAGCCCTAATGTAGTAGAAAAACATCATTATAAACAGCAGCACGAACATGAGCAGATGGTCACAGATGAACGCAGCAACAAGAAACAGGTCAGTATCAGCATGATGTGACATTTTGCAGTGTTTATTTTTATTATTTATTTATTCATGAGTCTGACAGCCTCAGGGTAGAAGCTGTTCCTCAGTCTAGTGGTTCTACATTTGATGCTCCTCAACCTCCGTCCCGAGGGGAGTGGTGCAAAGAGTGAGTGTGCTGGGTGAGTGAGGTCTTTCATGATGCAGGTGGCTCTTTTTCTGCATCTGGAGGTGTAAATGTCTGTGATGGTGGGGAGACTGACTCCCACAGACTTCTGTGCAGCCTTCACCACTCTTTGTAGAGCTTTCCTCTCTGCAACTGTGCAGCCTCCATGCCACACGTTGATGCTGGAGCACAGGACGCTCTCCACTGCACACCTGTAGAACGAGGCGAGGACTGAGCTTCTCAGATGCAGGAAAAGAGCCACCTGCATCATGAAAGACCTCACTCATCCAGCACACTCACTCTTTGCCCCACTCCCCTCAGGACGGAGGTTGAGGAGCATCAAGTGTAGAACCACTAGACTGAGGAACAGCTTCTACCCTGAGGCTGTTAGACTCATGAATAAATAAAAATAAAATAAAAAATAAACACTGCAAAATATCACATCATACTGATGCTGATCTGTTTTCTTGTTGCTGTGTTCATCTGTGTTCATCTGTGACCATCTGCTCATACAAACTCATGTTCGTGCTGCTGTTTATTCCCACTATATTAGGCTTAGTGTATTACTAGTTGATGTTTTTCTTAGTTAATTCTAGATGTTATTACTGTTTTTCTCTTTCATTTGTTGTTGGATGTAACTGGGACCTCGTGTACATAATCTCGTTTTCATCTCATGTACCACATGCTGTGCAAATGACAATAAAGACTCTCTGACTCTCTTTAACTTCACATGTTCATGTTTGTGTCTCTTTCAACAGACAAAACCTGTTGGCACCTGACGTCATGGGCAGACCTGTGTCCTCTGCTCTCTCCTCACCATCCTCCTGCAGCTCCTCTCTATCATCACCTGTGCGTCACCACCTTGTGCCTACAGTGAGTTGAACTTGTTTTCTGTCAGTGTTTTCCGTTTTTATTGCAGGTCATGACCCTGCTTTAACTTCACATGTTCATGTTTGTGTCTCTTTCAACAGACAAAACCTGTTGGCACCTGACGTCATGGGCAGACCTGTGTCCTCTGCTCTCTCCTCACCATCCTCCTGCAGCTCCTCTCCATCATCACCTGTGCGTCACCACCTTGTGCCTACAGTGAGTTGAACTTGTTTTCTGTCGGTGTTTTCTGTTTTTATTGCAGGTCATGACCCTGCTTTAACTTCACATGTTCATGTTTGTGTCTCTTTCAACAGACAAAACCTGTTGGCACCTGACGTCATGGGCAGACCTGTGTCCTCTGCTCTCTCCTCACCATCCTCCTGCAGCTCCTCTCCATCATCACCTGTGCGTCACCACCTTGTGCCTACAGTGAGTTGAACTTGTTTTCTGTCAGTGTTTTCCGTTTTTATTGCAGGTCATGACCCTGCTTTAACTTCACATGTTCATGTTTGTGTCTCTTTCAACAGACAAAACCTGTTGGCACCTGACGTCATGGGCAGACCTGTGTCCTCTGCTCTCTCCTCACCATCCTCCTGCAGCTCCTCTCCATCATCACCTGTGCGTCACCACCTTGTGCCTACAGTGAGTTGAACTTGTTTTCTGTCGGTGTTTTCTGTTTTTATTGCAGGTCATGACCCTGCTTTAACTTCACATGTTCATGTTTGTGTCTCTTTCAACAGACAAAACCTGTTGGCACCTGACGTCATGGGCAGACCTGTGTCCTCTGCTCTCTCCTCACCATCCTCCTGCAGCTCCTCTCCATCATCACCTGTGCGTCACCACCTTGTGCCTAACCCTGTCATGTATCCACATCAATGACTGCTGCCAAAACAGGAAAACACACCTGACCTGATGGACAGACCTGCTCTCATCAAGACCACACACCTGACCTGAATTCACATCTGGACTCCCATGTACCCATCATTCAGTGTTTCCCCTACCATTATACAAGCGGGGTGCGCCACCCCGTCAACAGAACTGAGCACCCCGCCTACCAGACCAAACTTGACCCCCCCACCCACCCACCCAGCACTGGCATAGCACTAAGCTAGCAGCATAAAATACAGGCTCTCTAGCTAAAAAGCTAAAGGGAGCGTTCACGTTGCCTCTCCCCTCGTGCTGAATGCCCCCTGCCCCTACAAGCTGCACTCAGACGTGTCCGTCCCCCGTCAACAAAAATCATGGATGAGATGAGCACTCCGCCATGGCAAGTTAACTAGGGGAAACACTGCATCATTCATGGTTGAATCATTGCTCAATGGCTAAGCTGTTCCATCTGATCCATGAGAACCACCTAATAAGCCTGTCTACCTCAACTTCAATCAAAGTAAGGGACTTTTCTATGCTTTTTTTGTGCTGCTTCTAGCTTTTTAAATTTCCTGGACTGTACACTAAGGCACTGGTTTTTCATACATGATGGTTGCAACATGTTTCTGATGGATGTCAATTGCTCCTGATGATGTGATTTGATAATGATGGTTGAAAACTGTTTATGATGGATACCAATTGCTCCTGATGGTTGAGAAATGTTTATGATGGATCTGCTTTGCTAATGATGGTTGAGAACTGTTTCTGAAACAACACTGAAGTTGTTTATGTGTGAACACATGTTGGATCACCAGATTTCTCGCTCCATGTTTTAAAAGGAGGATTAGCTGAAAGTATTTTGTTAGATCACCAGATTTCACGCTCCATGTTTTAAAAAGGAGGATCTGAATGTATTTATGTAGGATCACCAGATTACTCGCCCCTGAAAGAGGGTTAGTTTTACTAGAACTTCATACTGAATATGTGACCCATCACATCATCAAACGGGGGTTAAAGTCAAATTTGGTCAAAATGACCTACAAGCAAACATATATATTACTGACTTTTAGAAATACATTTTCTTACTTAGATCATCCTGACAAATTCATCGTGTTGTCTTAATAATCAGGAAAATGGTTTGATATTTGGTGTGAAGATTTTATTTCAGATATTTAATTTAAACCATTTGATAAGTTATTCATTCATCTTATTTACTATCTAAATTTACGCAAACCACTTTGAAAAATAAACCCATTTGATGTGATGGGTCACAAATTTATTATTCAGCTTCTTTTGTTGGATTTGATTTAAGAATTGTGGACATTTTTAAATAAAACTTGAAAGATTTCATTTGTGCAATGGAGATTTATTTAGCCAACTTAAATTTCTCATTACAATGAGAGTATTGTACAGGTACTTGTATTTGAAAGCTAGAAATCATGGCAAAACACATATTTAATTTGATTTATGTTCAAGCTGGACTTTTAAGTTTAAAGAAAGGGACAATGTAGTTTGGAATAGTTCACATTTTTAGTTTGGAAAAAATAAACATTTGAGTTTTCTTTCTTATAACTGTTATAAGAAAGAAAACTCAAATGTTTATTTTTTCCAAACTAAAAATGTGAACTATTCCAAACTACATTGAACAATTCATTGAACATGAACAATCAAAATAGATTCAAAATTATTTATTCATCTACTGAACAATGTTTTTAACCTCCCAGAGAGAACAATTGCAAACAAACAAAAGTACACTTTTGTTTGTTTGCAATTGTTCTCTCTGGGAGATTAAAAACATTGTTCAGTAGATGAATAAATAACTTTGAATCTATTTTGATTGTTCATAATTTGCACTAAAATGTATGAATCCATATTATTATAATAATAATAATAAAATTTATGGAATGTTCTAAGAAAGTTCTAGCAGAACGTTCTCACCTAACGTTCTGAGAACCACGAGAAAACTCCACACCAGAACGTTCTCAGAACGTTAGGAGGGAACGTTCCCGTAACCTAAAAATAACGTTCTCAGAACGTTCTCAGAACGTTCTCACCTAACGTTCTCAGAACGTTCTCAGAACGTTCTGACAACGTTCTCACTAACGTTCTGAGAACCACGAGAAAACTCCACACCAGAACGTTCTCAGAACGTTAGGAGGGAACGTTCCCCTAACCTAAAAATAACGTTCTCAGAACGTTCTCAGAACGTTCTTCTGTTACTTGGGGATCAGTTTAAAAAGAAAATATATTACAAAAATCATCAGTTTTGCCTGCATGTTAGCAAAATATCTCATTAAGCAATTGATGGATTTTAATCAACAGAAACTTGTCACTGGATGAACATTTAGGCCTACAAATGATTAATGTTTGGAGTCACCTCAATTCAAAATGACCACCATAGATAATCAACCTCAGCATACACAAAAAAATGGCATATATATTTGTATGTATATATATATACAGTATAT
>JBBPBX010019957.1:24178-43905 GCA_038048925.1 Garcialebias charrua | reverse complement strand
CCTTTATTGTGCCTACAATGCACATCCACAGTACGGGTATGACCGCGACACACTTGTGGAGTTTTCTGTGTCGCTACTTTGCCATCGTGCCATCGATCTTGCCATTGTGGTTCAGTCCTTCCAGCCTCGGGCTCAGGCCTGTCATGGCGGCTGTCTCCATGATCCTCCATCTGACTGCGCGGACCGAACTCTACGGACCCATTCGGTTCTGTGGGGAAACCTGGATGTTTTTTCTGTCTGCCGGACCCGGCTCTGGAGGGCTGTCTGGGAGGGCAGCTGCTGCAGTCATTGTACCATTGGGGTGTTGACTGGACCTGCTAACTATAGCTACCTGCTAACCTGCTAATGCTGCTACCAAGATCCTGCGTCTGCCTGATCGGACCAAACTCTGCAGACCCTTCTTGGTTCCGTGGGGAAACCTTGGATGTTCTCTCTCTGCTGGACCAATGGTTCTGGAGGGCAGTCTGGGAGGTAACTACTGCAGTCCTTATTGCTGAAGGGACCTGTCAACAAGACCTGCTAATGCTGCTAACACCACACCGCTAACAGTACCATGGTCTGGACCATGTTGCTAAGATAACCTCACTGTCATCAGAACCACTCTGCCAATAGGACCATGCTGCTGTAGATTTATTTATTTTTCCCTTTTGGCATCTTGTTTCTGTATTTTTGTTGCATGCTTTGAATGAATCCTAGTTTCTGTTAGTTTATGTTAGTGTTTGCATTAAGAGTGTAAATTATAGACGAACAAAACCTATGAGAATTGTGCTGCTGTTTGGTGCATTGTTTTGCACTGTTAGTGACTGGTGTATCTTTTAGCGTACCGTTTGGCATCCATTTAGCATATATTTATATCTCAGATCCTTATTTACTGTTTCCTTTAACACTTTAAATTTTTTCTATTGTTTGATGCAACTGTGGGACCCTGTGTACTGTACACAGTTTCGTTCCACTACATGTGCCACATGTGATGTGAATGACAATAAAGTAACTCTGACTCTGTGATTAGATAAGATTGGTAAAGGGACAGCTGTACTCAAATGAGGATTATGAAATAAGTAAGTCTTCTCATTGCCTGAAATGAGTGAGGTTTGTTGGAGGTGGGCCGCCTAACTGCTCAATTACCCTCAAAGGTGTTGACTCTTTTATGTTTTGTAGAAATGTCATACCCTGCTCTCTCCTGCTCTGAGTGAAAGGAATACTAATGAGTCTGAGGTGCAGGGAGATGGTGAAGATTCCCACCAGATGGCACAAAGATTATGAGAACAGCAGGCCTGCATGCGGACTGCGTTCCTACCAGATCTGCTAACATTTCTCACCACATCAGGTGGTATTTAATGTTGCCAGTGGTCGTGTTATTGTTGATGGCAGCTTCTTTGGTCAGATGAAATATGTTTTATTTTGTATGTCAGTGGCAGCTGCTGACCTTGTAAGTGAAGTGTGTAGATGGATCACTTTGATCAGGGGTGCAACTACATATTGAGGTGGATGCGAAAACATCAACGGCGCCCTCACCCTGCTCCTTTTACCTGCCGCCTCATACAGCTTTCCTCCCTTAGTCATGCACTTAGAAAATACAGTAGCAATATTACAGATTTTTTTACGTTACATATTATATCAGGTGATCATTTCAATGATAAACAAATAAGAAGGTTAATAAAGTACAACTATATAGCAGTAGTGGTAATCAGTGCTCAACATTTTATGTAGCGAAAATATGAAATCTTAACAGCCTGGAGTCCATGTCAGTGTTTTAACATTTATGACATTTAAACTGTTACTTTCCGTGAAAGAAGACAATGAAAGATGGTCATCAGAAATTCAAACCATCATGGTATACAGTATAGGTTTTTGTTGCTTCCCTAATGTAATTATTCCTACCTGATGTCATCACTTGTCTCCTCTATCACTGACCTCGTGTCTGTCTCCTTCACCCTTTGTCTGTGGCATTCTGCACTAAGTCATATGGTCAAAAAAGCATTACATATTAGTTATAAAAATTACAGATCTTAATACAGTTAAAAAAAATAATGTTTACACCTTATTGCTTGGGATTAAGTAGCTGTTCCCTCACTTCCACCTGCATTAGACCAACCTGTTGCCTTCCCCAGTCTGTCCTGATTCTTCCTCTGTCATCTTCTCTTCCTTCTCTCCATCCTCACAGCTGAATGACATTAATTTTGTGTTAAGTAGGTTTAAAAATACAGCAGTCAAACCACAATAGAAATGAAACTTTAATTTAAATGATCTCCTTGTTGGATAACAGTTACTGACTGGACATTTCATCTGATCTGACTTACCAGATACATCACAACACACACCACTGTAGTGATATTAAATAAGACATTTAAACTCAAGTGTCCCTCTGCCAAAAAGGTTGGTAACATGGGTCACCAACCTTTTTGAGTCTAAGGGCTATAGTGACACTGAGGACTAATTTGTCTGATACACACATAAACTTGTAAAACTAATATTTAGTTAAAGAATCAATAATAATAAATGTACATATGAGTGAATAAATTGCAGCACTGGAGCGTTGGAACATAGCTGGGAACTGCCACCACAACAGTTTAGTTTTCCTGTGTTAATGTTTCCGGAGTTTTATTTAGGTCATTCTTACAATTAGTGTGTGGATGTGTTGTGTGTGTGACATGTATCAAATATTCATAAAATATTAAACAAATCACGTCTATAGGGGAGGCAACATTTATTTAACAGCCAAATATGGGACGATTCCTATTAGGCTAGCTTTAGCTAACCTGAATATTTTACAAGCCTCCTGTCCTGCTCATACACTGACTGTACTTACCTACTATCTTTTAACCACATTGAAAGGCTTTTTTTCCATCCTGCCAACAACTTCCTTCTCCCTTTTTCTGTTTTGCGCCCTGGATAGTTTTTTTTTCTGCCGCTCCAAAGTCAAGTGCACGAGTGAAAAAATAAATAAATAACGCGCCTGTGTGCGTTCTCTTAGGGGCGCGTGTTCACAGCACCTGTGTGTGAAGGGAGAGCAGAGAGATAGGAGGAGGGAGGTGAGGGAGCAGGGGGGCGCCTAATCAGTGCTGTTCCCCTGTTATTGTCATTTCATGCAGTTAAAGAAAATGCCTGCTAGAAAAACATTTTTTCTAGAGACGGTTTTGGCGCCCCCTTTAGTGCAACGCCCTTATGCGTTGCATCACCAGCATAGTGGCTATTTGCGCCACTGACTTTGATAGTGCTGAATCTTTATGTTGCTTCTCCAGTGAGAAAGAATCACAAAATGACAACATTTGTAACAGATTTAAGATATTAAGCATGACAAAGCAGCACCACTGTTCTTTTTAGGTGGGATTCATTCTGCCAAAGGGTAATGGGAAATCAAGCACTGGTTTTCAGTCAGAAAAGGGTTGATTGCCCTCACCGGTTTGGGAGAGAAGTGCTGCCTCAAGTGGAGGAGTTCAAGTATATCAGGGTTTTGTTCACATACAAGGGAAGAATGGAGCAGGAGATTGACAGACGGATCGATGCAGCTTTCGCAGTATTTCATACTCTATGCCAGTCCATTGTGGTGAAGAGGGAGCTGATGATCTGTAAGGCGAAGTTCTCTGTTTAACTGTTGGCATATGTTCCCACCCTTTGTGGTCACAAACTTCGAGTCATGACCGATAGAAAGAAATCATGGATGCAAGGGGTCGAAATGAGTTTTCTCTGCAGGGTGTCTGGACTCTCCCTTTAGAAACTGGATGAGAAGTCTAGTTATCCGGGAGAGACTCGGAGTAGAGGAGCCAGTTGTGGTGGTTTGTGCATCTGGTAAGGATGAAACCGTGGACACACCTCCATGGGGAAGATAGATTCAGTCCTGAAACAACTCCAGTCTCAACAATTTCATAGCATTTCATGCAAGTTTATCTTTTCTTTTTTTTTTTTTTTACATTATCCTAAGTAATACAATATACCGGTACTGTTTATTTACATAGAATTATCCATCCATCCATCCATCCATTTTCTTCCGCTTATCCGGGGTCGGGTCGCGGGGGTAGCAGCCTAAGTAGGGAGGCCCAGACTTCCCTCTCCCCAGCCACTTGGAGCAGCTCCTCTGGGGGAATCCCAAGGCGTTCCCAGGCCAGCCGAGAAACATAGTCCCTCCAGCGTATCCTGGGTCTTCCTCTGGGTCTCCTCCCGGTGGGACATGCCCGGAACACCTCACCAGGGAGGCGTCCAGGAGGCATCCTAACCAGATGCCCGAGCCACCTCAACTGGCTCCTCTCGATGTGGAGAAGCAGCGGCTCTACTCCGAGTCCCTCCCGGATGACTGAGCTTCTCACCCTATCTCTAAGGGAGAGTCCAGCCACCCTGCGGAGAAAACTCATTTCAGCCGCTTGTATCCGAGATCTTGTTCTTTCGGTCATAACCCAAAGCTCATGACCATAGATGAGGGTGGGAACGTAGATCGATCGGTAAATTGAGAGCTTTGCCTTTTGACTCAGCTCTCTCTTCACCACGACAGACCGGTACAGCGCCCGCTTCACTGCGGACGCTGCACCTATCCGCCTATCGATCTCACGCTCCAGTTTTCCCTCATTCGTGAACAAGATCCCGAGATACTTAAACTCCTCCACTTGGGGCAGGACCTCCTCCCCGACCCGGAGAGGGCACGCTACCCTTTTCCGGCTCAAGACCATGGCCTCGGATTTGGAGGAACTGATCCTCATCCCGGCCGCATCGCATTCAGCTGCAAACCGCTCCAGTGAAAGCTGTAGATCACGAGCTGATGAAGCCAATAGGACCACATCATCTGCAAGTGCAAAATTGAGCCTTTTACCACTCTACTTGACAAATACATAGAATTATGTCATTTGCAAGTTCACTATGGGACATTTCCATAAAAAATACCATATTATTTCTACTAGAATAAACACAGCAAACAAACACTGGTGTAAAACGTATAAACCAGTGTTTGTGTGAACCACTACCAAATGTTTGAGAGTGGAATTGTACTGAGAAGCAGCAAACCAATTAGATTTTGACTGCATTCAGACTAGCTATATGCCACCAGTTCTGACAGACTAAAACCGTTTTACCAAGCTGAAGTTGTTCAGAGAACAGAGGAGTTTTTATTTACTCAACATCTGCAGTATGTCCAGGTCCTGTGGTAATGAAATAAAGCAACAACAAAAATTGAGCCTTTTACCACTCTACTTGACAAATAAAATAAAGTGTTAGCAACAATGTCAGTTTTGCTACACATGGAATTGTGCATCATGGCCAAACATCTCCAGCATGATTTCGTCTGATCAAAGACCAGTGTTTCAAAAAAATCTAGTGGTTCATTCAAATCTACTGTCACAAACTCGAGCCATGTTGCCTTGTTCTTTAAAATTTGAATCAAATCTGAATCAATTATTGAGCATGCATCAGGGTATTTTGAATCAAATCTGTTCTGGCAACTCTTTCAATCAAGACTTACCGTATTTATCGGAGTATAGGTCGCACCTTTTTATCATTTTTTCATGGCTTGCGACCTATACTCAGGTGCGACCTATATATGGCTTTTTATCACTTTCGGCGATTAAAAAAAAAAATCCAGCTCATTTCACAATTACCTTCATTTATTAAGGAAAAGTTCAGCTCAGACACATATTTGCTATAATTTTTATCAAACAAATAATTGTTTTTAAGTGTTAATCTTCTTAAAAGCCTTGCTGTGCACTCCTGTGGCAGACATTTGCAGCAGAGTTAAACGTAGGTGCGACCTATACTCTGGTGCGACCTATCTAGGGATTTTTCCAATCTATTGGTAATAATTGGACAATGCGACCTATACTCCGGTGCGACCTATACTCCAAAAAATACGGTACTTGCCTTTTTTTAACTGTAATGTCATGAACTTCAACATTTGTCATGCTAACTGAAGCTTGTTGAGTCTGAGATGGAGCTCTTGTTATAAAAATAAATAAATAAATAAATAATATAATACTATGTATATAATAAATATAATACCATATAAAATAAATAAATAAAATAAATAATACAGTATATAATAAATAAACACCATATATAATTTAAAAAATATTTATTTTAATGCAGAAGCAGTTTTTTTTTTTGAGAACTTTACTCTTATTTGTATTTGTCTTTAACTCACACCAGAATTCTTGGAGCCAGGATGGTGTAGTGGCAGGGCTTTTGACTTGGAACCCGAAGGACGCGGGTTCGCGTCCCGGCCACTACACAGGGTGTCTATGAGTGCACATCTAATTCTCCAGCTCCCCGGGCGCTTTCTATGGCTGCTCACTGCACCACCTGGTAGGTGGTTGGGTTAAATGCAGAGACGAATTTCGTCTGCGTATGGGAAACATACGCAGACGACAGGAAAATACATTATTATTATTATTCAAACCAGCAAATTGCTCTAACTTCTTGTTTTGAGAGAGGCGTCTCACTTTTACAGATAATCAGGTAATCAAATGCATCTGATTAGCTGCACCTGGCAGCTACTTACCCTTTTGTTTCAAATTCCCAGTGTGTAATATAAATGCCACTTCCATGTTTTTTCCTAGTTATGTTAAATGTCATTGTTGTTTACATTTTTAGTACATAGTAAGATCTAGGTGATCTTTATTAAGACAAGTCATCATGTGAAACCATAGAATAGAAAGATTTAGTTTTATGCCATATACTTGTCATAGATTTTTGTGTTTTGAGTTAGTTTTGCTTTGGTATGTATCCGTTTTAATGGGATTTGAGTACTGTTTGATATTATTGCAATGCTTATCGTCTCTTGAGTTTCTCCATTTTTTTCCCCCTTTCAGGCTCCTCTCACCTGTGTTTTATTCCTGATCAGCACACCTGCTTCCACTCATCATCACCTTCCTTATTTGTGAGCTCCTGTTCACACGTTATGTTTCTGCTTTTGGTTCTTCTTTATTTGTCCATTAAAATGCAAGCTTCTGAACCCAGCATTTGGGTTTTTACATTATTTTATCGTACTGACTTGTTTCTACAAATGTAAAGGAGACCTAGACATCTGGAATTTGCTTATCTTTAAATCCACACAAAATTATATCTCAGGCTTGAAAACAACACAAGATTAACAGCAGCTTGGGTCAGTGTAGAGACCATGTTTGTTTCAGCAAGACCTCAACACATTGCTTTTATTGCAACAGCTTATTGCAAAACTCCCGGAGCAAATTTGATTGTGTCTGCAGTCCAGTCCCGTCACGAGTGAAAACACGTAGAGCATTTTGTTTTAGATAAATAAGTCAAAGCAGGTCCAGAAATGACGAGCAGCCAATGCCCTCCATTAACCAAAAAATAATAAAAAAATCAAAATCTTAGCAAAAACAATTAAATATAATTTAATAGTTGTTAAAAAAAGTACATATTTAGAAAATTTTAATATTAAGCTTTTAAAAGAGGCTTATTTAGCCATTGATGAAAATCTGAAGCTTAGTTTTTAAGATAAAATTTACAACACATGAATTCAACTGGTGTCTTTTTAATTAAACTTCTACATAAGTGTCCTGGAGTTATTTCAGAACATGCAGTCAATTATCTATCAGAAGAGGACAAGGACTTCTTTTACTGTTACATGCACCTGTTGTCTCGTATAGCGTTCTGCCTACAGGGCTGCACAGGGATTAGTACAACAACGTTCGGCCGTTTACACACAGTGAGTTGATCAGAGTGGCAGTATTACGGCGACGCAACGGTGTGCAACAACAATCGTCCATCTGCTCCTCTTCACCACGAGGCTGCCCAGACATCGTGGGATAGAATCAACAGACAAATGTTGAGTAACAACAAAGCCCATAAATTGCACACATTGCTTTCAAAACAGCTTTTTCAGTGCCACACAGGGAAATAGAAAAATAAATGCGTATCTCATTATTTGGTCATTTTGTTCCCATGAAAACATCAAGAAAATGTTGTTAATGCTCACACAAAGAAAGGTGTGATTTGCAGCCTCATCTCATCTTTATTGCAAACAGAAGAGATTAAATTGTCAGTAAAACTAACAAGGTTGTTTTTTATGAGAGTTTGAAAATCAACAGTTAGTCATTAAATGCATTATTAGGAATTGCATCTCCTATTTTCTTAAAGTTTGATGACATGCACGCTTGATGACAACACCAGACACATTGATGAGGGAGAACTAATTAAGACATGTTGCACAATGATCAGCTTGGACAGGAAAGGGTGCATCCGAAAGGGCTGACGGTTTAAATGTCCTGCTTGCAAAGCAGTAAATTGTTAGTAAAAAAAATTCAAGGTAGGGATGTTTGACATGTCAAGAGAACTTGGAATTGTGATCAAATGTACAGCAAGTAGCTTGAGTTTGTCAAGTTTTAAGTTGAGTAATATATATGCTATATTCTTTCCATTTTTAGCATAAAAACAGGGGAAACTGTGTTATCTGAATAATATATGAATGATATTGTTTGATTGTGATTGGATTGACAAGCAAACAGCTAATTTGACCACAGATGATAGTGATAATCTTAAAACAACTTATATATTTGCTTTTTAGCAATATTTTGGAATTTATTTTGGAGTTTAACACTTCCTTTTTAGACTGCTGTTAGAATAGATTCCCATGTTCCCTTTCAGTCTGGTCTCTCGGTGCAACAATAGATTCCCATGTTCCCTTCCAGTCTGGTCTCTCGGTGCAACATACTTGCTATGGGAATTGCGCTCCCGCGCGATAACCTGAAAGAATATACTCACGCCTTTACGGCTATGGCGTCACCGTCGTGCCAGAGACCCCACCCTCTGGGTACTTAAGCGGCTGACGCCCATCCATCTTCCTCTTTTTTGCCCTTCACCTCGCTAAACCTGAACTACCTTCTTCGCGGGACTTCTCTGTTGCTTCATCGCTCAACTTGAGGTGAGCTTGCTCCCTGCACAGAGCGCACAGAGAATTATTCCTGCGTATTGCTGGACTAGCGAAAGCTAGTCCGGCACATTTCTCTTAACCCCGAAGTATTTTCTTCTCCTCTCTCTACAGATTGCTTCGCTCGACGGCGCTAACTACGCCACAAGAAAAAAGCTACTTCGCTAACTCCTAGCGAGCTAGCCAGCGAAAGCGACGCGACGGAGGAGACATTTCAAGGAAAAAGAAAAAAGATTCTGGAAGGACTCGCCCGCCTCATCTCGGACATGCCTCCGGAGAAAGGAAAGCGAAAGGCAAGACTTCCAAGAAAAACTAGCAAGACGGCAAGCCCAACTTCGCGCGCCTGTCCCAACGGATGCGGTTTCTCCCTCGCGGCAACTGACACCCATGAGGCCTGTCCAGTCTGCCTGGGAATGCTTCACGCAAAAACAGCGCTGGATGCGCCAGACTTTTGCCCACACTGCAGCCTGATGCTGGATGCGGTGCTACGGCACCGGGTTGACCTCGTCGCCAAAGACATGGGCAATTCAGCAACACCAGCGGACGTGGACACCACGGAGCCTCTCACTCCCACGCCGGAGCTCGAGAACATGGCTCTACATGACAGCACACGAGTCGAATGGGGTGACAGCCCTGACGTGCTGGCTCCTATGGTGGACCTAACAGTCGAGTTTGACACCCGAGGCATGATGAACGAGGACAAGATCTCGATTTCAGCCTCGGGCGAATTTTCAGCGGAGGAAGCAGACGTGGAACTGGAGGATCAGGGAGAAGATCTCTCCCAGACCCTGTGCTCCCAGAAACCGACTTTTCCATGCCTGCTCTGTTCGACTTGTGCCACAGAGCAGCGGGCGCACTGCACATCCCATGGCCCAAGCCTCTGCCTCGCCAACAGGTCACGAGGCTGGCAGGAAACTATTTTTACTCGAAGCAGCAGGCCGCCACAAAGCAAAGGATGCCCGTGTTCTCGGACTTCCTCACAGAACTAGTCAAGTCAAGTCAAATTTATTTATATAGCACAGTTAGAACAGATAAACTGTTATCAAGGTGTTTCACACACACACACAACATAAAAGAGGCTAAAAAATTTACAGAACAGTATCACACATCAATAGTAACAATTATGATATTAACAGCAGTAAAGTATAATAAAAATGTATAAGAACAATATTAAAATGAAAACAGTAAAAATATATACACTACGTCAGCTCACACAGTATGAAACACCAGAGAGAACAGATGGGTTTTTAGCAGGGATTTGAACAAGTGAAGGGAGGAGGCCTGTCTAATGTTGAGGGGCAGGTTGTTCCAGAGTTTGGGGCCGGTGACTGAAAACGCCCGATCTCCTCGGAGCTTCAGATGTGTTTTTGGAACCACCAAGAGCATCTGATCAGATGATCTCAGGGCCCGCGGTGGAACATATGGTTCCAGCAGCTCAGAGAGGTAGAGGGGAGCGAGGCCATTCAGGCATTTGTAGGTCAACAACAGGATTTTAAAGTCGACTCTAGTTCGCACGGGGAGCCAGTGCAGGGAGGAGAGAACAGGTGTAATGTGCTCAAACTTACGTGTACCGGTTAAAAGCCGAGCTGCTGCATTTTGCACGAGCTGGAGGCGTGAGAAGGAGGCCTGACTGATCCCAGCGTACAGTGCATTACAATAATCCAGGCGGGTTGTGATGAATGCATGGATTAGTGTCTCGAGATCAGGTCTGGACAGCACCGGCTTGAGCTTAGCTACCTGCCGCAGTTGGAAGAAACTCTTCGCACCTGGGCTCAACCAAGAGCCCCCATGCTCCTTCCCCTCTCACAGTTCCTCGATGTCGACGGAATGGATGAGGTGGGAATAGCTAACGTGCTTCAGATTGAGGACACACTAGCATCTCACCTGGCTCCTAAGTCATCCGGGACAAAACAAACTCTCCCCAGCAAGGCTTGTCGAGCTTCAGCGTCTCTACTCGAGAAGTGCTACAGAGCTCAGGGACTCGCGGCGCGCACCATGAATGTGTCCGCGTTGATGCAGGCTTACCTAGCGGAAAAGCTGCAGCAGCTGCAGGTAACAACGGACAAGCAGGCGGCCGCCGACTTGCTGGACGAAGCCCGCAGGGCAACAGACTTTGTGCTCTGTATGATGGGGACAGCTGCTGTTGCACAAGGCAGGGGCATGGCGGAAGTGGTCATCGCGATTCGCCACCTGTGGATGACTTTAACGGATCTCCCTGAGGGACAAAAGGTGCCTTTTCTCCACCACTCGATAGAGCCGACGGGATTATTTGGTAAATCTTTGGAGCGAATTCAGATCAAGCTTGACCAAAGGCACAGACAGGCGGAAGCTCTCCGGGTGGGCATTCCCCGGAGAAGCTTCGCTCCCCCAAGGGAGTCTGCTGGAAGCAGACCTGCGCAGTCTCGACACCACTCGGCAACGCGTGCCCCACCGCAGAAGCGGCCAGCATACGAGGAGGAGCCTCGGCAGAGACCCCCGCCGGGCCAACCTCGCACCGAGCACGTATGGAGCAAAAACAGGTTTGTTCCCCATCAGGCGGCCAAACACAGGGCCTACTCGGCGAACTGGGACACCAGACAAAAACGTGCCTGATGACCCAGGTCCACGTTCCCACATTACACGGTCACCCGCCCACGTGTTACTGGGAATGATCCCTTCATGTCCAGACTTTACTTGTAACACGGTACAAAAAGCTGGTAAATCTATCGCATGCACAAATCATGCTCTCTCTGCTGTGAGTGACATAGAATCATGTACATCATTGCACATAAGCATGAATAAAGCTCATAAAACAGCACCTCTCTGTTTTATTGACTCTCAAAAAAAAAAAATCACAACACACAAATAACNCAGTCTCGACACCACTCAGCAACGCGTCAGAAGCGGCCAGCATACGAGGAGGAGCCTCAGCAGAGACCCCCGCCGGGCCAACCTCGCACCGAGCACGTATGGAGCAAAAACAGGTTTGTTCCCCATCAGGCGGCCAAACACAGGGCCTACTCGGCGAACTGGGACACCAGACAAAAACGTGCCTGATGACCCAGGTCCACGTTCCCACATTACACGGTCACCCGCCCACGTGTTACTGGGAATGATCCCTTCATGTCCAGACTTTACTTGTAACACGGTACAAAAAGCTGGTAAATCTATCGCATGCACAAATCATGCTCTCTCTGCTGTGAGTGACATAGAATCATGTACATCATTGCACATAAGCATGAATAAAGCTCATAAAACAGCACCTCTCTGTTTTATTGACTCTCAAAAAAAAAAAATCACAACACACAAATAACTTCAGCAGAACAGATCATTCTGGTCTGCCAGCCGTCATAAAGGGAGGGAGCCATTTCCCCCCCTCCTTCACGGCCCATGGGGTATTAGCCTAATCAATAATCCCTAGCAGGGTGCCTCTGATTCGTCTGTAGTAAGCAAACACAGAGGTGTCTGCAAGCACCTCCCACACCTCTCACGGAGACAGGTGAGGAGGGTCACATGCTCAAGCCCTCGCTCCATTGTGAATGACGGGGCAGCCAATACACTAACCAGATGAACATGTGATATGTCTGCACCTCAGGAAGGCATGCCGACAGAATCTAACGATGGGGGGGGGGCTACATCGGATGCCCACAGGCAACCACAAGTTTCACACCTTCACAGCAGCAATTGTGTTCAATCTGATGTGCATATAAACAAATCAGAGCCGAATCAGATCTCCCTTCCTGTTTTTCGAAGGGGACTGGGCTCTCTATCACCAAATAATCTAAAGTCTGCCAAAATAAAAGGAACGTCTCCATGTTCTCACGTTGCAGCTGCCCCTTTATTATTAATGAGGGACACGCAATGTCCAAGCAGTAATCAGACAGCACGTGACCTTCTTCTCTGTGCTGATCCAGCTCTACTTTCAAACAAAATTCTCTCAACGGGTGAGACACAAACCACGGTCGGTTTGCCTGGTTCCGACGCTCTGTTAAAGCCAAGGGCCAGTAAACTGGACCATTCCGAAAAACGGATTGGAGTCAGGAGGTCTGCTTGTTTACAAAACTCGCAATCTCCCAGTCTCATGACCCCAAACTTGGAGGGGGAAAATAGACTTTCTGTTCCAACTCTGCCTAATACGGATGACAGGTTGCATCTGCCCTCGATTACCTTCGAGCAGAGCAGCCTGGTAGCACATCAGCAAGGAAGCACTCTTCCCAGCTTGGTTGACCCCCAGGGGTTCACAGCCTCCAAGGCCCTTGGAGGAGAACTGGATGCACCAACTACTCTTCTTCAGGGCCAAACTATGTCACCAGAAGGGGCAGTCCTGCCGCTTAGGCTAGGATCTGTCAAAAATTTCAGCTTGTTGGCAGAAAAGAACAAGCTAATGGCATCAGGCCTGCTGGAAAATGTGGTAAAAACCACACAAAACGCCCGTGCTGTATCAACACAGTTTCTATACACACAGAAGTGGCGTATTTTTGAAGCCTGGTGCTCAGAAAGAAATCTTATTTCTTATGCATGCGACTTGGCTCAGCTCCTGACCTTCCTTCAGGACGTACTGGATAAAGGTTGTTCTTATTCAACGATTAAAGTTTTCCTATCAGCTATTTCAGCCTGTCACGAAGGCTGGGGACACAAGACACCTGGAGCGTATCCAATCATAATAAGATTTATGAAAGGTATGCTTCGGACTAAACCACCCAGCAGGATTCTGACCCCTGGTTGGGATCTTGGCCTGGTCTTGGGGGCTCTCTGTGACCCCCCATTCGAGCCACTGAGCGAGGTTAAGATAGATTTGTTATCTTATAAAACCGCTCTACTCCTGGCACTTTGCTCGGCGAAACGCGTGGGTGACCTCCATGCATTGTCTGTACATCCAATGTGTACCAGATTTGCCCCTGACGGGTCAAAGGTCACATTAAGGCCTAATCCCGCATACACTCCCAAGGTCTTGACTTTGAACCACAGGAGTCTAGACTTTGATCTCTCCTCCTTCCCACCTGCTCCTATACTCACTCAGGAACAGGAAAGGTTGAAGGCTATCTGCCCTGTGAGAGCTTTACGCACCTACAAATGCCTGAATGGCCTCGCTCCCCTCTACCTCTCTGAGCTGCTGGAACCATATGTTCCACCGCGGGCCCTGAGATCATCTGATCAGATGCTCTTGGTGGTTCCAAAAACACATCTGAAGCTCCGAGGAGATCGGGCGTTTTCAGTCACCGGCCCCAAACTCTGGAACAACCTGCCCCTCAACATTAGACAGGCCTCCTCCCTTCACTTGTTCAAATCCCTGCTAAAAACCCATCTGTTCTCTCTGGTGTTTCATACTGTGTGAGCTGACGTAGTGTATATATTTTTACTGTTTTCATTTTAATATTGTTCTTATACATTTTTATTATACTTTACTGCTGTTAATATCAGAATTGTTACTACTGTATTGATGTGTGATACTGTTCTGTAAATTTTTGAGCCTCTTTTATGTTGTGTGTGTGTGTGAAGCACCTTGATAACAGTTTATCTGTTCTAACTGTGCTATATAAATAAATTTGACTTGACTTGACTTGACTTACATGCAGAGAACAGCCGAATGGAGAGAAACAAATCAACTGTTCATCTGCTTTGCGGCACCTGCTACCGGAAAGGCTCTATCAAAACAACGCATTTCACATTGGGTGACTGTGGCCATTAAAAGGGCGTACAGTAGCAAAGGTCAACAGGTGCCCTCTGGGGTGCACGCTCACTCCACTCGGGGCTTGGCCACCTCCTGGTCATTGTTCAAGGGTGTACCAGTTGCAGACATCTGCGCTGCTGCGAACTGGAGCTCATTAAACACTTTTGCAAAGCATTACAGTTTGGATGTTACTGCGTGTGACGTCACTCAGGCTGTCCTTTCTAACACACAGTAGAAAGTAGCCTTGAGATGCCTGCTGGTCAAGGGCAGACGTTCACTCTAGCATGCATTTTACTGAGCATTTCAAGGGCGTGAATGGATTACGTTCCCATAGCAAGTATGTTGCACCGAGAGACCAGACTGAAAGGGAACTGAAAGTTATGCACCATAACTCATGTTCCCTGAAGGAAGGGAACGAGGTGCAACATATCTGGCCCTTTCAATGCTGAAAGCTCGGTGAAGTGCAATTTTGGAGGAAGATGGATGGGCGTCAGCCGCTTAAGTACCCAGAGGGCGGGGCCTCTGGCGCGGCGGTGACGCCATAGCCGTAAAGGCGTGAGTATATTCCTTCAGGTAATTGTGCGGGGTCGCAATTCCCATAGCAAGTATGTTGCACCTCGTTCCCTTCCTTAAGGGAACATGAGTTATGGTGCATAACTTTCAGATTTATTTACAAGCACACACGGCTTTAGCAATATAAATAGCATGCCCTGTAGGAATATATTTTCATTTACCCTTTATTTATACAGATAGTCTCCTTGAGTCACGAGAACTCATTTTCAATGAAGACCTGTTCCCTTATCAGTCAGTCACTCGGTGCAACACTATTGCTATGGGAAATTGTGCCCCCGCACGATTACCTGAAGGAATACATTCACGCCTTTACGGCAGGGGGCGTCAGCGTCACCCCAGAGACCCCGCCCTCTGGGTACTTAAGACGCAGATGCCCATCCTACTTTCTCTTTTTGCCCTTCACCTTGCTTAAACCTGAACTTCGTGGGACTTCTCTGTTGTCACATCGCTCGACAAGAAGTGAGCTTGCTCCCTACGCTGAACTTACAGAGAAATCTCCTGCGTATTGCTGGGCTGGTGAAAGCTAGTCCAGCGTTTTCTACTTAACCCGAAGCTTTTTCTTCTCTCTCCACAGCCGCTTCGCTCGATGGCGCTAACTGCGTCACAACGCTACCCTGCTAATCAAGTAGCAGGCTAGCCAGCGAAAGCGACGCGACGGAGAGGAAATCTTCGAATAAAAGAAAATTAGGAACAACCTTGACGCTTCTCGGACATGGCCCCCGAGAAGGGAAAGCAGAAGACCAAGATTCCGAAGAAAACCAGCAGGATAGCGAGCCCTTGCTCGCGCCCCTGCCCCAGCGGTTGCGGCTACTCCCTGTTGGCGACGGACACCCACGAGGCCTGTCCTGTCTGCCTGGGTATTCTACACGCGAGAACAGCGCTGGGAATGGATTGAGCACTATGGCTATGGGTGGCGGGATGACACAATCTCACCCCCATGCCTATGCTCACTCAACATATGCATTTAGACAATTAGGGCTTTTGTTAGAGTTGGAGTGGAGGGGAAACTGGTACAATGCCAGCCTTTGCTCCTTCTCTTTCCTTTTTAAAGACCGTGTAAAGTGAAATTAAATGTGTGTTTTTAGTTTGTCACATGGCATAAATATGTGTTATTAATCACCCATTTAAATCTGACTGATTAAAAACATTGTTTTCCTTATAAAATTAAGTCTCAAAAATCATGAAAAAACATGATTTTGCCCTGGTCTGGAACGCTGGGGGCGTGTCAGTGTGTGGGCGTGGTTTCAGCGCAGTACTGCTGCCTGCAGCTGAGCTGTGTGTGGGGAGAGGTGCAGCAGAGATCCAGTAAACCTGCTCTGTTTTTATCCGAGTTCTGTCTGTAACAGCAGCTACTTTTTCCAAGAGTTACGCTGTTTTTGTAAATAGTTTTCTTGTGTGTTTTTAATCTGGAATTAATAAAAAAAAAAAAAAAGAGTTGTACCATGCGGGATTTGAACCCGTGGGGTTTGGGACATAAGGCAGGCGCTTTATCCATTGAGCTATCCGGACATTACAGGTACTCGGCATAAAACCACGCGCTATAAAAACATGTTATGATTTGTACGGGTGCCCTGACCATTGCGACATCCAGGGAAGATGCACGAACGAGGCATAATTGATTAGCTAGCTAACAATGAACAAAATATCTATGCTATTGCTATCTGATGCTATCTGCGATTCGCGAGTGAACGGCTCCACCGAGGCGAATTTATACGGCTGGAGCTGCAGGGGGTGGGGGCTATACTAATGAGGACCGCGTGACGAAACGCGGTCACGTTTAAAACACGCCTAAAAAATCCTGAACCAGAAATATGTTTATACACAGTTTGCTCTATAACTCCAAAATTAATTGAGCTACAATTTTGAGACTTTTTACTCATTTACAAGATTACAATTATGACATTTATAATGTTTATTGAAGAAAATGTTGAAATTCACTTTACACGGTCTTTAAGTACACTTTAGAACAACACTCACCAACAGTACATTTGGGGACGGGGGTGTGTGTGTCGGGGTCTTGATTTGTTAATTTCAATTTTATTTATTTATGTATTTATTTATATATATATATATATTATTTATTTATTTTTCTCTTACCCCCCTGGTTGCCTGGCGGACATTCTGGGGGTGGGCCGTCAGGGGTTGTGCTGGGGTGTGGGGGGGTTCGGGGCCTGCGGGTTTGCCGTGGGCGGGACTGGCAGTGCGCTCCCCCTGGGGCTGCTTGGGCTCGAGTGTCCTGCCCTGTCCTGTCGGCGGGGCGCGGGGTGGGCCGGATCTTGGATGTCTGCTACTCTCCACCCCAGAATGAATGGGCCTACCTCCTGGGTTTGGATGTGGGCTGCCCCATGTAGGGAGCAGGTACATGTCTTGGACCTGGGGGGTATAGAGTGTGCTTCGGGATTATGATTGGAGCGTGTCGTTATTGTTTGTCTTTCTATGACTGAGGGTGAGGATGAGGGTGGGTCTGAATGAGTGTGTCTGTGTATGAATGTTTAAGTGTCAGGCTGGGACTTGGACTGCCCCCTCTCTGATACTTCTGAGGCTACCTAGTGTCGCGCTCCTGCCACGTGGCCCCCTGGTGGGTGTTCCTCTGCCTGCGGGCGTGCTTGGGACCCTCACTATCTGGGGCTGGGCGCTTGGGCGTTGGTCGGCTCGGCCTGGTGGCTGCCTGGTGGGGCTCGGGTCCTCTGGTCCTGTCGGGTCTGGGCCTGAGGGGTGGGCGTCCCCGGTGCCCGAGCATCGGTGACCGGCCCTGGGGCTACGTCGGTGCAGCGGGCTCTGGCGGGGGCCTGTGTATTTGTCGCTGTTGACCCCGGGGGGTCATTGTGTGTGGTCCCTGGTGGGGTTCGTCCGGTTCTTCCCCTTGGTCGGATCTGGGGAGTGGACGAGTGGCTCGTCCTGTTCGGGTGGTCCTGGGGACTCTGGGCTCGGGGTCCTTCCTGGGGTCTTGGGCTTTGATCGCCCTTTCGTCTGTCTCGGGCTTTGGGGGGACAGATCTCTGATGCTTCACAATCGCTACTAAATGTTCTATTGGAGGAACCTTATTCACTTATGCATGCTCACAACCACACACAAATGGATGCAGGGATGTATATGTAGATATATGTAGATGGGTATATAAATGAATATAAATATATATGTATGTATACTGTATATATATTTGTAGGTATGGGTATGTTTATATATAGAAATCTAATGCAAGGTCATGAATATTATCAGTCTTTATGCTTGTATGTTTCGTTGCTGTGTTCTGTCATGTGCTTTGCAGGATTGTGGACGGAGGTTTGGTGTGTTTGCCTTGTGCTCTTTTTGTGGATAATTGTTGTTTTGTTGTCTCACTTTCTCTTTTCTTTCTTTCTCTCTATTAAAAAAAAAAATAAAATATAATAATATATATATAATACATATTGGAGTGAGAGGATGGCTATAAGGTGTGAAGGGAGGCCATCTATAAAAAAAAATAAAAAAATAAAAAGAGAACAGCGCTAGGATCCCCCAACGTCTGCCCACACTGCAGCCGTGAGAAAGCACTGTGTGGACGCAGTAGCCAAGGCAATGAATAAGGCTGCGGTGCGGAAGGCCACAGACCCAACAGAACCACTCGCTCCCGAACCGTAGCTCGAGAACACAGACCTGGAATGCAACGGTCAGGTCGGGGGAGAAAATGGTTTGGACACACCGGTCCCGGTCGGGGACTCGACGCCCGAAGTGTCTGACCAGAACGCCGAGTACGGTTACGAGGGGTAAAGTGTGGATTCCTCCCAAAACCTGGCGCCAGTACTGTTGTAACTGGACGCCTTGGTCCCTGCTCTGTTCGACTTGTGCCATAGGGCCGCGGACGCACTACAGGTCGCGTGGCCAGACCCCACGCCTCGCCAACAGGTTACGAGGCTGGCGGGAAATTATTTCTACGCGAAACGGCAGCCGACGACGAGGTAAAGAATGCCCATTTTACCGGATTTCCTGATGGAACTCACGCGCTCCTGGGCTGAACCCGGAGCTCCTATGACGTTGTCGCTCTCTCGGTTCCTGAATTCATTCATTCATTCAACCTTTATTTATACAGGCTAGCCTCGTTGAGTCACGGGTGAATGTCGCCAGGATGGCGGCAGCAGGACTCGCCAGCGCCCCGCAGATAGAGGAGACTCTGGCGTCTCATCTGGCTCCTGCAACAGCGGGCGCGAAGCCAGCACTGCCCAGCAAGGCCTGCCGCGCTTCGGAGAAACAGCTCGATAAGTGCTACCAAGCTTAGGGCTTCGCGGCGCGCGCGATGAACGCTTCGACCATGATGCAGGCGTACCTGGCAGAAAAGCTGCAGGAGCTCAAGGTAACAACAAATGAACAGGCCGCAGAAGAGGCACTGGAGGAGGCCCGCAGGGCCTCTGACTTCGTGCTCCGCATGATGGGGACAATAGCCATCACACAGGGCAGATCAATGGCGGCAATAGTTGTCGCTCAACGCCACCTGTGGATGACTTTAACGGACCTCCCGGAAGGTCAGAGGTCCCTTTTTCTTCAACAACCGATCGAGCCGACGGGATTCTATGGAGGAGCTCTGGAACGTATCCAGGCCAGTCTGGAGCAAAGGCGTAAACAGGCAGAAGCCCTCCGTGAGGGGCTGCCAAGAAAAAGTTT
>JBBPBX010019957.1:6974-17414 GCA_038048925.1 Garcialebias charrua | reverse complement strand
TATATATATATATATATATATATATATGTTTGCGTCTAGGTAATAAGACAACTTTTCTGCTGAAAAGAAATCACATTACTACATCAGACATTTTTACAAGTTAAAAATTACATATTTATAAATATTCAAATATCAAAGTAACAATATGTTTTTAATTAATATTACAATTATTAAAAGTGACATTAATTTGTATACCTGTTCATCTTAGACTCCGACCTTTGATGTTCCTTAGCTGCCTTTCTGGGAGTCTGAGCACCAGTTAACTTCAATGTAGGAGCCCAGTCTGGGTTTGACCTGTCGTACATGTGTGCAGGCCGTCCTGAACAACATAAAAAAATTAACAGAAGCAATTATTCAAATGTTGGAAGTTATACCCAAAACATTATTTTTTAATGTAATATTTTCTGAACAGACACATTTCCAATGCTTTATTCACACATGAAAACAAAAGGGAACCAAAATCAAAACAATGACAATGTCGCAGTGTTCAAATATTATCTATTTGAAATATAGTGTGTATGTATACATACACAGTGTACGTATATACAGTACATACAGCATTATACAGTATACTGTGTACTCTCAGCTCTGCATGTACATACTGTGAACTCAGTAACTGAGAGTTCACTCAGTTAACTGAGTTACTGCCACATCAAATTTTAGCTCAAAAACTGTAAAACTGTCAGTGATGCAAACCTTTTTGTTTCCAATATATTCAGGTAGCGATAGGAGCCATCTTAAATTGAGTTATCCTAAAGCTGATCAGTTGTAAATGTCCGTCCAGTGATTAGTTTCAGAAAGTTTCATATAAATCTGTCCCTGCTGAAACCCATCTGTTCTCTCTGGCGTTTCATACTGGTTGAGCTGACTTTGTGTACATGTACATGCATATATTTTATCATGTGTTCTCATTTTAATGCTGTTCTTATACATTTTTATTATAATTTCACTGCTGTAAATGTCATAGTTTTACCATTAATGTGTGTTACTGTTTCTGTAAATTTTAAACCTCTTTTGTGTAGTTTGAGATGCACCAGTTGAACCAGTTAAAACTGTTTCTGTTGACTTGACTGTCACCGAGTTATTTTGCTAACAGACAAACTGACTACAAGCGTTAACGTGTGTGTCAGCCTGATGTCACAGGGTAAATAAAGGTTCAAAATACATTATTAACAAGCAGCTTCCTAACAAAAGAGTCGAGGCTAACCACGAGCGAGGCACTTTGTTGTCTTGTGTTAACGGTGTGGATGTTAGCATGTTAGCATAGCGTTGCTAAGCTAGCGAGAGTAACAGGAGCTAGATCATGAAAAAAACTGTTCAAACACACAGTTTCGCCAAGTTATTCACATTGAATTTTGGTTTACCTGACAAAAAGTGATCGGAGCATATTTTTGATGTGGACGATGGCAAATCCTTGCGGTTGATCTTACACAGCCAGACTCGCCGACGTTCAGTGGTGAGCGCTTCTGTCTCTGGTCCTTCATGCTTCCTTATTTTCGGAATTACGTAAAACTTACGCTTGGCAATTGCTCGATTGGTACAACCACTAACCCAACACGAAATAACCATTGCAATTATTTACAAATAAACAACCGCGAAAAATACACTGCTCGTAACCTACGCTGCTACTAGTGGTTAGGAGTGGAATCGCCATCCAAAATGGTGGACAACCCGGAAATGTCCATTATGTGACGTCACATGGGAACTATGTATATGTATGAGGTAGTTGATGTTGGTATAGAGGCAAAGTGGCATATGAAGTAAGGCACATAAGGCACATTTGGCATCCTTAGATAAGGCTAGTCAGAGAATGCTGTATATGTATCTGCAGTAGTGTAGATAAAAGTAGTGTAAATGTAAACAGTAGTAATAAATGTAAAGCAGTAGTAATAAATGTAAACAGTATTAATAAAAGGTTGAATGCAGAACCAGCGCAAAGCAGTGGAAAAGTACAGGCAGCTGCAGATCTTGGAGGAGCAACGAGCTAACATGCTAACAGACATTACTGTAAACGCTCTGGACCGAGGTTGACAGCGGTTTTACGGCAGATGGACTGAGCTGGAGGGCGATTTTACGACGTAAATGCAATAGAGAATTCGGAGGAGGGACGGAGGAAAGGCTTCACCAGCATACCAGTAGGAAATTAACTTTTTTTCCCTTCTTTATGGCTCCCAATTTTATGTGTTTTTTGATAATTATGTAGGGTACCGGTACTGTACTGTGTTAGGATAGGCTAAGTGCTTGGTAAAATTCAGTACTGTACGTATATGGTTCAGTATGTACGTATGTTCCGACTTACGTCGAAATTTGCTTTACGACGACGCGCAGGAACGTAACTCAGTCGTAAGTCGAGGACTACCTGTACATGTTGTCGCTTTCATTACTTTTTTATCTGTCCAAACAGGTCTCACTTGTAAATGAGTCTTCGAGGCTCAATATGATTTATCTGTATAAATAAAGTTTGAATGAATGAATGAATGAAGGAACCTACCTGTCTCCTCATCCTCTCTCGAGTCCTGTGGAAAACACGCCTTACCTGCAACAGAGAAACAAATCAGGTTGCCTTGACTCAGTCCTTCACCTGCCTGCCTGCTCTCCAACATCCAGCACCCGCCTTGCATCATTCCTAGACAATAACACATTAATATCGAGTGGCTTCGGATGTTATCAGCCCATTAAATGGCAGTTATTAGTTATCATCCCCATATGTAGCGGTGAGACTGTTCCACCTACCTCCTAGTAGGTTTAAAGGTATGTTATTATCCCTGATAATAGGCAGTGTCTCACGGGGGTAAACCAGGAAGTGTCTTTTTTTTCCAGCTTATGTACCCTTTTCCTAACCTAACCTTACACCTGACCCAGAGAACCAACACTAAACTTAACCCCTTTACCCTTTGCCTGAACCTAACCAAGACCCTAAACCTAACGCCAGACCCTTTACTCTAAACCTAAACATGTGTAGCTATTATGAGCGCTAACAAAGCTAAAAATAGAGCCTATTATCATTGCTAACATCGCTAACAACACTAACAATGTACCTTTAAACCCACTAGGAGGTACATGAGGGGCAGTCTGACCGCTGCATATGGGGGTGATGGCATCTAACAATGGCCATTTAATGACAAATAACATTTGAAGTGGGTGTAATATCTATGTATGTAGTCTAGTTCCTTTCCATTTTCAGTACTCTGGGTTCAGTTTGCCAAAATGACAGAGAAGTTGACACAAATAAAAAGCACCAGGTTAGAATTATTGCTGCTGTGGAGCAATTTAAATAGAAAATGACAGTTTTTCTAAACGATATGCATGTAGTAATATTGTAGTTATTATTAAAACCAGTTTTTACATTTTGCAATTTTACCATTTCCAAAGAATAAAATTTTGAATTTTTGATTGTATGCATGTTTAGGGCTTGATTACACATTCTTCAAAACGAGACATTTATTTTATTTTTGTAAAGAGGACCGTCGCTGGAAAAAAAAAATTTTGTTCTTGGAACATCTTGCATGTTCTTTCTTTGAAGTTCTGTCCACAGATTTTCAATGATTCTCAGGTCAGTGGGTTTAAGAGTCATGGCGAAACTTTGTAAAACTTTCAGCTTGTGTCTCTTGATGTTTTTTCATTGAAGATTCTGAGGCGCGTTTAGGAGCCGTGCTCTGTTGGAGAAATCTTCTTTTGTTTTTATCATTTCTTTATTTGTTTTACTTTTTTCATTTGATAAGTTTGCTGCAATCACATGTGAAGTTTTCTTCAGGTCACTGGCAGTTCAACTTGGTGCTTATCAGCTGTTCTGTTCATAAAATGCATATTATTTCTCGCTGCAAACACATCCATAAAGGGTTTTCTTTTAGATCAATCTGTCTTTCATACAATTCTTTCCCCAAAATGCATCAAAACATCTGTGTATAGACTTTATGGTTAAAAAGACACTGCACAACTGCAAAAAAGCTTAGTGCACCTCTATTTCTAAAGTCAATGAGTTTTCCCTTTGAATCACTTTTCCACAAATCCTGAGCAGCTCTTTCTAAAGATTGTCTTAGTCTTCCAAAACCTTGTTTAACAATTTTATGTTGCCTGTTAATTCCAATGTTCTTGATCCTGTTACAAACTCAAGAAAAGTGTAGCCTGCAAAGGCTTTGCCATTGAATTTTCATTTTCAAAATGTCAGGCATCTGTTTAAAGGGACCAGTGAATGCTGATTATTGGAACAAGAGCCACAGATTCTGCTTATCCACAAAAGTTTTGAAATTTGCATCAGCTGGCCTTTGCTGACTAATTCATGTCTGACATCTTTGATAAATGATACCTTAGAAGTAGCAAAATCTTTTGATGCTCAAACTTTTACTTGGTGCTTCATTTTTCCACTTTAAGGTGGTTTAAGTAATGTGTTCAAAATTATACCATTTCTAATTATTCCCTGTTCTTTCATCTTACTTGAATAATTTTATTTGTATTTCACAAATATGTTTGCCACACAATTGTTTTTGTCTGAGTTTGTGAAACCATATTTTCATATCTTTACACCAGTCTCTTATATTTATTAAAGCCATCCACTATTGTCTGGCACTCCCTGAAGATTTTTGCCTCTTTCTGATGGGACAATCACTTCAGAATGACCAGACTATTTCTTTCAACTAAATCTCTCCAAACTAAGACTGCTAAGAGCTTTTTTCAACAGATGCAGTAATATTTGTTTATAACTGATCTATTCCACCACTAAAATGTCCCACAGAGTCATAATACACGTTAGGTTAAAGTTGAATGTGTAACTCCAATCCCTAAAGATTCCCAGAGAAATATATTTTTGTAACCGAACAACCCTGAAAACCTCGTTATGCTGTTGACAGTGTAGGAATGATGGGGAGGATACTTGTTTTTATTAGTAATAACCACAACACGTATAAGCCCTGGGGGTGGTTATGATTGCAGGGCCACAAGCTGCAGCCACAAACTGCAGCCACCAGGCTGACTCGGGAGTCCCAAATCAGCCTGCAAGACAGATTGTGGTCCTGACCTCAGACTCTGTTTTGGTCCCTGCTATAATCAGGATGTTCCCTTAGCACGAGCTGTCAAGATGCACACTTTAGTATTCTGCTGAGCTCTGCTGAGAGTACAGCATATATTGCACTTGATTCTATCTGAGCTAAAGTGAGCTGTGGAACATTGAATGATAATTTGCAGTTTGTTGCGACACAAAATCCAAGACTAGAAGGCTTTCTACTTTCAATTAACAGTGAATACTGTACTGCTTAGTTTGAAGTTAAATGATGAGACTGAAATGAGCATTAATTTAAACTAGTTTTAGCTAAAAGCCTGGTGTGGTTTTCCAAAGTCATATACACGTGAAACCTTTTTCTAAACTGTTATTTTCCTATTTCCAAACACAGTTTGTAGGTGATAACAGTACATGTACAGTAGGCCCTCGCTACTTTGCGGTTCTTTTTTCGCGGACTCGCTCTATCGCGGTTTTTCAAAGTAAGATTGGAGACGATGCACAATTGACTGATTGATGGATGAGGCACACGATCGGCATGGAATTTTTATTTTAAATTATTTAAAATTATTAAGCACCTGCTGCAAATTTGTGCAGCCCAGACTGAAGGACAAGCTTCCTCCTGCAGCTGATATCCATGCAGAGCAGAGAAGTGAGCATGGCTGAGAGCAGACGAGGCAGGGAGCCAAAATCCTGACATTCTGTGCTCTTGTAGAGCGTTTAGAGTTTAGAAACCTCGTTTAAAATATCACAAGTGTTGGAAGATTTTAAAAAGCATTATTCATTCATTCATTTTTTTTAATACACACTAAACTACTTACTACTTTTACTACTATCCCGACTTAGCGGTTTTTCACTTATCGCGGGGCTTCAGGGCATGGATCTCCCACGATAAACGAGGGACTCCTGTACCAGTTGTACTCTTTTAATATAAGGAACTATATGTCATAGGTTCCCTTTCAGTCAGTCCACTGCGGTGCAACAAAATGACTATGGGAATTGCGCCACCGCATGGTTCACCTGAAGCAATACAATCACGCCTTTTAAGGCAAGTAAGAATCAGCGTCAGCAAGGAGGCTCCGCCCTCCTTGCATAAAAGATGGTGACGCACAACGTATGTCCTCTTAGTGCACTTCACCTCGCTTCACACCTGAACTTCGCAGAACCTGCCTCGCGTGGCTGAACTGCTCGTCTGGAGGTGAGCTTGTTCCCTGCCCAGAGCATCATAGAGGACTTCCCTATGAGCACTTTGTTTAGCGGACGCTAACCTAGTGTCGTCGACTTATTTTTCAAGTCTTTTTCTGTTGTTTCGACCGCCCAGTTTAGCGGGAAGCTAACTACGCCACACGCTTGCCCGCTAGCTAATGGAGCTAACAGGCTAGCAACATGAACAACGCAGCAAGAGAGTTTTTCTTAACCATGTTTAGCGGGTGCTAACTGGTTTTCACTCGACTTCTCTTCTCAGCCCTGGCTCCTGAGAAAGGTAAAAGAAAGTCGAAGAACTCCAACAAGGCCAGCAGACCAGCGAGCGACACTGCCTCTCTCCCAGTTTCTGGACGTAGAGGGCATGGAGGTGGCTGGCATGGCTCATATTCCCCAGATGGACGAGACTTTGGCTGCACATTTGGCTCCCAGAATGTCACGCTCCAAGCCTACACTGCCTAGCAAAGCCTGCCATGTGTCAGCTTTACAGCTGGAGAAGAGATACCATGCTCAGGCCCTCGCGGCCCGTGCAATGAATGCAGCAGCGATGCTTCAGGCCTACCAGGCCGAGAAACTGCAGGAGCTCTAGCAGACCAACAATAGGAAAAAGGTGGCAGAGGTCCTAGACGAAGCCCGCAGGCTGGCAGACTTCATCCTTCGCCTCACTGGTACAGCAGCTATCGCCCAAGGGAAATGTATGGATGAGGTCGTCAATGCTCAGCGTCATTTGTGGTTGACACTAACTGACCTCCCAGAGGGACAGCGCTCCCCGTTCCTCCACCACCCCATCAAGCCCTCAGGACTGTTTGGAGGGGCCCTAGAGATGATCTAGAGCAGACTGGACCAGAGGAGGAAGTAGGAGGAGGTCCTGCATGAGGGTATGCCCAGAAAACATTTTGTGCAGCCCAGAGACTCGAGTGGACAGAGAGACCCACAGCAGCGCCATCGCTCCCTCACTCGACGCCCGGCGCATAAGAGACCGATGCACGACGGGGAGCAACGGTCGAAACCTGCCTCAGAGCAACATGGACACCCTTCTCAGGCGAACCAGGCCTGGTCGAAGCACAGGTTTGTCCCACGTCAAACGGGCCAACCCAGAACTTCCTCCACGGGCTGTGACAGAAAGCAGAAGCCAACCTGAACTAGAGCTGCTTCTCCACCTTTTTCAGGTGTCTCCACCCAAGGGAAAAAGGAGAGCCAAACTTTTATCGCCAGTAAATGTGCTAAAGAAACCAAGACTAACTGGCCCAGAACTTTTAAACACACAAAATCCATCAAATGCTTGTGTAATAAAGATAAATTGTTGTTTGCACATGACAAAAAAGTCTCAAAATGTCCAAAATATTCTGTGTCACAACTTAGCATTAAAAGGAAAACCCCACCATTTTTTAATGCAAAATGTGTCAATAAAGAGCGAGGGGAGCCGGGGCACACAGCCAGCCAACCCCGTTCTGATAAGACACTATCAGTCAGGGGGCCAAATGAGCCTACGCGGGGGGCAGAGGTCTGGCGCCCTCAGTCAAACAGGTTGGGAGGGGCCACTCACTCACCCCCACCCCACCTGAAACATGTAAATCTCACGGTGAACATGCCCTACAGACTCATTGTGCAGGCAGCCTGGGCAGCGTGCAAACCGGGTCATAGGGTCATGTTGACCAAAACTCACGGTTACAGGCTGCAATTCTCTAAACGGCCACCACCCTTCTCCGGGGTAATTATGTCAACAACATCACTTGCGTACCTGTTCTGAGAGAGGAATTTGCTCAATGCTGCAGAAAGGTACAATCAGAGCTGTCCCTGCTCACAAGGTGAACAAAGGATACTTCAGCAAGTACTTTGTTGTCCCAAAACAAGACGGGGGCCTGAGGCAGATTTTGGATCTGAGGAAACTGAACAAACGGCTTTGCTTATTCAAATTCAAAATGTTGACGTTGAAACAAGTAATTCACTCGGTTCGTCCAAGAGATTACTTCTGTTCAGTGGATTTGAAAGATGCATATTTCCTTATCAGCATTTTGCGCAACCACAGAAAATTCCTGCGCTTTGCGTTCGAGGAAGCCATTTACGAGTTCCAGGTCCTCCCTTTTGGGCTCTCAACCGTCCCGAGGACGTTCACGAAATGCCTGGAAGCGGCGCTGGTTCCCATGAGGAGCCAGGCCGTGAGGGTGTTAAATTATCTGGACGACTTGTTGATATTAACAGACTCCAAGGTCCAAGCAAGAGCCCACACAGGCAGAGTACAGTAATGTCACACCTAAAATCCTTAGGTTTTGTCATAAACTCAGAGAAAAGCAGTCTGTCTCCATCACAGATTACTGTGTTTCTGGGATTGGTGATGAACTCCATTCAATACAGAGAGAGGCTCTCAGAGAAACGGGTTTCAGACCTTCAGCTCTGCCTAGCGCTTTTCCAGCTAGACAAGACTGTATCTCTCATGCCTAGTACCCACTGCCCCCTTTGTCGAGCGGCCGAAGCGGCCGGATAACACCGGTTTACATTCAAAGTCTATGGAGGAGACGCGTGGAGTCACGGTCACCGGATCGAGCCTCCAGGAATTGGACCCAAACTTTGGTAAGAAACGTGGCATTTTTACAGTTGCTGCTGACAGGCTGCTGTCCTCTCCAGTGTAGATCACCCCAAACATAAAAAAAAGTTTTAATCTCATCGAAGACCGTCGGAGGTGCAGTTAAAACAACAACTGAACCCGGAAAACAAGCCAGAGACCCCTCCCTCTGCTACCCCCTAGTGTACGTCATCAGACAGTGTTCAGTGGCCAGTGGGACCGTGACCAGCGGCCAAAAGGGGGCGGCAGGCGCGTTTCGAGTTGTGCAGTGGGTAGGAGACATTAGGCTTTGCCAGCATTTACTAGGCCTCATGGCGATAGCAATTGTTTACATTCCTTTGGCTCTATTACATATGTGCCCCGTTCAGATGTGGCTGCACAAACAGCTACATTCTGCCCCCCCCCACCCTACCCCAACCCCTGCCGCAGCAGACGAGGAGGATGAAAATCAGCTCAGAATGCATGGAGGCCCTGAGGCTGTGGAGGAACCCCACAGTGTTGAGCATAGGTATCCCACTGGGCAGAGTATTGTCTCGGGTCCTGGTGACGACAGACGCATCAATGACGGGGTGGGAGGGGGGCTTTGCAGAGGCCAGCACGTACAAGGTCAGGTGTCTGGAACCAGCAGGAATTCCGGCTTCACATAAATTCCTTGGAGCTCTCAGCAGTGTTCCTCTCACTGAAACACTTTTACAGGAAAAGCCTGATCAAACACCAACACGTCCTGATAAGATCAGACAACAGGTGTACTGTGGCTCATATCAACAGGGAGGGGGGACTCAGTCCCCATCCCTCCTGGTGCTAACCCAAAAACTGCTCACATGGTGCAGCTCATGGGTCCTGTCACTGAGAGCAACCTACATACCAGGGGAGCTAAATTACGGAGTAAACGCCCTCTCAAGAGGAGCCCTTCTCCCCTCAGAATGGCGCCTGCAACCAAGTATCGTGGACCAGATCTGGGCACAGTACGGGAAAGCAGACGTAGATCTTTACACTTGCAACAGAAATGCCCATTGTACCCTGTTTCATTCCATACTGGACATGAACGCACCATTGGGAATGGATACGCTGGCATACAATTGGCCGACGGGGAGGCGTTATTACACGTTTCCCTCCCCTCCCCTTTGATCCATGTAACACTGGAGTGCGTACGCAGAGGGGACTTCTCTCTGATACTAGTAGCGTCCAAATGGCCAAAGAAAGCCTGGTTTACAGAAGTGATTTCACTCCTAGCAGGAACACCATGGCAGCTGTCCCCCCTCCCCCCACATGGACCTGCTGACCCAGGCCCACGGGTAGATTTTACATCCACGCCCAGACCTGTGGTATCTTAGGATCTGGCCACTGAGAGGGACCGGCTAATGGCTTCCGGTTTGCCTAGTAATGTGATAAACACATTACAAGGGGCACGGGCGGGGTCTACTTAGACTCTCTACGCACGGAAGTAGCGTGTTTTTGAGATCTGGTGTCTAGAAAGGAATATCACTCCATATTCCTGTAACTTAGCTTAGCTTCTCACTTTTCTCCTGTTTCAATATCTCCTGTTTGACTCTCACAGAAAAAGTCTAACAGACGTAAAAACATTGTCATTCCTTATGTTGCTGGAGTCTCAGAGAATTTCAGAAGGATTTTCAACAAACACAACATCCCAGTACATTTCAAACCCAGCAGGACTCTCAGA
>JBBPBX010019956.1:28216-43905 GCA_038048925.1 Garcialebias charrua | reverse complement strand
TGAACAGGTGGTCACCCAAGCCGACGCCCTGAAAACTGATGAAGAAAGGGACAAACTTCGCAAAGTTCTTCTAAAATATGAGAAATCATTCTCAACTGACTCGATGGATTGTGGGTTGACCACGCTCCACACAGTGAGCATCCCAACCCCGCCTAATGCTCCCCCTGCATTTGTCAGACAGTACAAGATTCCTCTGGCAGCACATCAACCTGTCAGAGAAATCATTAATGACCTGTTAGAAAAAGGTATCATCCGATACTGTAACAGCACTTACTCTGCGCCTTTATGGCCGGTGTTAAAACCTAATGGTAAGTGGAGACTCACTATAGACTACAGAAAGCTAAACAAACAAGTTCCCTTATCCAGATGGCCTATGACGCAACTCCAACAGGAACTGCCCAAGGTCACCAATGGTAAGTACTTCTCGACTCTCGACGTCGCCTCTGGTTTTTGGACCATCCCTGTGCGCGCCGAGGACCAGTACAAACTAGCTTTCACTTTTGGTGGCCGTCAGTACACCTTTAACAGGTGTCCCTTTGGCTACGCTAACTCACCTGCAGAGTTCAACATCTTCTTGAACAAAGCATGTCCAGACGCCCACGAGCGTGGAACACTGATCTACGTGGACGATGTCCTTTTGAGGCAGCCAACACTGGACTCACATTTGGCTGAGATCGACCACGTTCTGAATCAGCTGACAACTGCTGGTGCTAAGATATCACTGTCAAAATGCCAATGGTGCAGAACCAAAGTGGACTACGTTGGCCTACTTGTAGGTCCTGACGGAGTACAACCACAGCTGACTCGCACCCAAGGCCTCGACAATCTCAAAGTCCCCACCAATCTCAAAGAACTACAAAGTTTTCTGGGCGTGTGTAACTACTCGAACCAGTTCATCGAAAACTATGCGGACCTTGCGAAACCACTGACTGAACTCCTTAAAAAAGACGTACCATTTGTTTGGACTGACAAACAGCAACAGGCAATGGACGCTCTTATAAACAGGATCAAGTCAGCCCCTTGTTTAGTCTACCCAGACTACAACAAAGAGTTTTACTTGGAAGTGGGCTTCTCAGCTCATTGCATAAGTGCAGGTCTGTACCAGATACACGACAGAGACAAACGTGTAGTAGCCTATGCCAGCAAAACGATGGCAGGCCCCGAGTTGAGATTCTCAGACTGTGAGAAAGCTTTACTGACCACAGTGTGGGCAGTTAAACATTTCTCCAGCTACATTGGTGGACAGAAAATCATTGTGGAAACACAACACCAGCCAGTGACCTTTCTTAACAGTGAACGCATCAGAGATGGTGTGGTGACAAACTCACGTGTTGCGACGTGGCTCATGGCGCTTCAGAGTTTTAACCTAGACATACGTTATGGTCAAAACAAGAAGTCTCATCTGGGGATGGACTTGGCAATCTGCCAGAAGTGTACACAAGATGTACCAGCCACCCAGCCGCCGGTTGAGGTAAAACCCCCAGTAACTGAAGACCCGAATCACCACTTCTTTGATGACAATATCTGCAAAGATATGACAACATTGTACGTGGATGGATCTTCATTCCTCCGCGACAAAATCTGTAGGGCAGGTGTTGGAGGGGTTCTCCTCCAAGACCAAGAGCAGATAACTTTCAGCTACAAATTAGGATCTCAGACTTCTCAGTACGCTGAGATTGCAGGAATCCTAATAGCTCTCCAGATGGTAGTAGAACGCTCTATCAAGACGCTAGTCATCTGCACTGACTCTAACTATGCTCGTTTGAGTTTCGCTTGTCACCTCGCTGTGTGGAAACTGAACGGTTTCCTAACAAGCGACAGAAAAGTGGTCAAACACAAAGAGCTTTTCATAGCGTGTGATCACTTGGTGACGTCACACGGCTTACAGATCTACTGGAAGAAAGTTCCAGGGCATTCTAGAGTCCCAGGCGATGACAAGTACTACAATGACATTGCAGATTCCTTAGCCAAGGAAGGAGCCGACGAAGGTCCTCTATGGTCCTTCGACCCCTCCTGGTTAATCGAGACTCTGCCAATACAACCTTCGGTCAGGGTTATGGCAGTCACACGTGCCCAGGCCGCAGCCAGACCTGCTGACAACGCAGTCTCTGTACGACCCGCACTGACTGACCCAGACATCATCCAACTACAAAAGTCGGATCCTGCTATCAACTCCATGATACTGTACCTGACTGATCCGAACAAAAATAGTCCGTCTAAAGACGACCTGGATTCCGATCCAGACCTTAAGGTCCTCTATCAGCTGCGCAAACAGCTAAAACTAATCAAGGGCATCTTAACTTTCGCTCATGGACCAACGTCCTCACCTGTGTTCGTGGTTCCCCATGACCAAAGGGGGGTGATGTTAGTTCATGCCCATGATCTCCCGTCCGCAGGACACAAAGGAGATAAAGCCACGCTGACGGCATTAAAACAAATTGCCTATTGGCCTGGAATGAAGAAGGATGTCAAGGACTACATTGAAGGGTGCGTGGTCTGTGGCCAGTTTCAGCCAACCAGACCACTTCACAGAGCACCACTGCAAAGCAGAGGCATTGCATTCCCATGGTCTGACCTCCAGATCGACTGGGTTGGACCACTCACTAAGAGCTCTAGAGGAAATAAATATTTTCTCACGGTAACCTGTGCATTCACCAAATGGGTAGAATGCCTACCAGCTCCTAACGACACAGCACAAACCACTGCTATGTTGTTAATGAATCATATATTCTCAAGGTTTGGACTTCCCCTTAGGGTGAACTCAGACCAAGGTACACACTTCACAGGTGAAGTGATGAAAGAACTGTGGAAGACGCTAGGCGTCAAGGCCAACTTTCATGTCGGCTACCACCCACAGGCTTCAGGCCAAGTAGAGAGAGCAAACAGAACTGTGGTGAGTATTTTGAAGAAATACGTGGCTGCAAACCACAAGGACTGGGACGTGAAACTCCCTCTGGTCCTCATGGCCATAAGAGCCACTCCACACACATCAACTGGCATCTCTCCCTTCGAGATGATGACCGGTCGACAAATGACTCTCCCTCTACACCTGTTGTACCAACCAGGCGACGCCGCCATGGCGACAGCCTACACTACACAACAATACATGAAAGATTTGAATGTACACCTCAGAAACACTTTTGCTTTCGCCCAGAAAAACCTGGAAAAATCCGCTGAAGGACGTAAGGCGTACTACGACCAGAAGGCCTCTCACAATGAACTCCAAGTGGGAGACAGAGTCTGGTACTATACGTTCGCCCCAGCAACCGGGAAAGGAGGGTCCGAGACCGGAACTCTCGCCCGCAAACTAATGCCCAGGTGGACTGGACCTCATCTGATAACAGACAAAGTGTCCTCAGTCGTCTACGAAATCAAAATCAGCAAAGGCCGCAAAGAGCCAATTGCTAAATGGGTACATCGAAATCAGATCAAACCTTACAAGGCGTTCAATGACTCCACAAAAGACAAAGATCTCACAAACACACCGACTTCATGGGATAATAAGGTCGTCCAAACACAAGTTAGTAAATAAACTAATCAGGTTTAAACTACCGTATTTCCCACCCTATAAGTCGCATTGTCCAATTTGAACTTAGAAACGCTAAGCCTAAAACCCACAACAAAAAACTAACCTTAACAACCGTTTAAATCCACGAGATTTAATTTGACCTCGGTCATAAAGTTGAGACCTGTTTTTCTTGTGTGTTGCACTTTGGAATCTGACGACAAGAGTGTGTCGAAGCAGTGAAACGTTGTTTCCTTGTTGTTTAGTCATTACTGTTGTCATTAGTTGAGATATTGTTTGGTTCTGAACACTCCCAGCCAAAAAGGTTTTGTATTAACATTGGTTAATGAATGATATGGATTTAACTATGCCAACATGCAGTTCGTTTTGTTAAATCTCAATCGTCGAAGAGTCAATGTAGTTTAAAGCTACTCAAGGTACCATAAACTATATTGACCTCACAATTTCTAAATTGAACCGATTCGATCGTTTCTATTCTAGATTGTCTATTCATTTTGATGAGTCTCGCCATAGACTTCAAAATTTATTAGGAATACCAAATCCTACGTCGTTCGTCTAAAAGACAACAGACATTTAGATCAAACTATATTTCATTTTTCTATTTTAGTTTAACCTAAACTAAGTAATGAATGGAGGAATAGTTTGGAATTAGAGGCCTTCGTTACAGAAGCCCTCCAAAATTCTATAGGTACAGATCCCTATACCTAATTTATAGATTTGATCCACCCCTTAATTGGTAATTGTAGCTGATCTAAACCATGATAGCTTACATACCAGGTGCATATAGGTAAGGCTTAATGTAAAATCCCAATCATAAGCCCACCTTAAAAACCACATAAATGCATGACACATAGAACCAGAGTGGCACGGACTGGAAACCAACCAGCCTCCAACCATCGATGTGGGGACCTGCAGCTCCAACGCTTGGTCTTCAACCTTCATCCAAGGGTCGCCTCCTCTGCGTCAGATCGAGGGATCCCCTCTACATGCTGATTATGAAAACAATTGTTGCTGATCATTCAACAAAACTAATCGTTGGGGATTTACTGCTGTGGAATTACCGCTGTGGATTATAAGACTTTGCTTTCCAAGGGATCACAGACTTTGTTTTCCAAGAGTTAACAGACTTTGTTTTCCAAAGGATTAAAAGCTTTTCGCAATGGGATTACCTACGAACAGTATGGAATTTCCAAAAACTTTATGGGATTATAATTTTTGATTTTTTTTTTTCCACTTGCTGGATTACTTCAAGATCAAAGACAGTTCAAGGTTTCCTTTCGTGTTGGACCCCATCCCCAAGGACTGGCGATGGCTTCCAAAAGGGGGGAGATGTAGTGGACCTACCCAGGGTCAAATTAAGGTTTTTGAACTGTCCAGTGATGACCTTTACTGACCTCTCAGTAAAGCAAGACATTTACTACAAAATTATTCATTTAGCTATAATCTGATAACATAGTCACCAATAAGAGACTATTTCTATCTTTGATTTTAGGCTGATGTGATCAAATGAATAATTTTATTTGTAAGAGCATCAGTACATTTTAATGTCAGATAAATCAAATACTCTGCTTAATTCAAAATGTTGTACATGGAGGATTTCTCCTCTCCTCTCGAACTTGCATGTGAAGATAAAAGGAACACTTTATCTCATTCATTTTAGCTTGAGCTCAGGACAATCTAGACATCCAGAGACTTTTGTTTTTGTCCTATTTAATAATCAAGCTATTATCATTAATAGGTCCCATATGTAATGCTTAATGACGTTGTTTTAATCAAACCAACAGTATTTTGTTAAAGTGTTAAAGCAAAGGAATCAGTTTTATGATAAAATGCTGACATCTGAAACTAACACTTTATCTTTCTGACAAACTAATCTTTTGACCCCCTTTCAACATGTTGATGTCATCCTCACATCAACTTATGATGCCATTCGGCCAATCAGAAAGAACACATTTTCTGGGTCACGTCTCAGTTAAAACCTTCACATTTTACTTTCTCAGAGAAGTCTGCTGGAGTAAGCCTCAAACCATGGTCTTCTCCAAAGAACTGATGATCGTCTAGTCACACGCTAAGGACACGTCATTCAGTTAAAGACTTATAACATGCCAAGTTATAAGCCATCTTCAACAGCTGAAAAGCTCTCTTTTATTGACATTCCTTTAAGGAACGTCTTATCTTGAACAACAGCACCAGGAGCTGCCGTTACTTCGGTTCGAGTCAAGGCGCACGTCTGGAGACGCTGAGAATGGTAAACGAACTGACCAAACTGGACCGAGGGAGACTGACCATCTTCACGAGGTAACAAGTCGTCAAATGCTTTGCCAAGGGTACCAACGTGTAGCTTTAATCGGCCGGAGAACTGCCATGTTTCTGGTTAAACACATCAAGATAACTCCCTAAAACTCTTAACTTTTCTTCCTCCATAAATCTTTCCTATTTCTTTTCCCTCTCAACCTAAGCTGGAAACTATTTTAAGTTTAAAGAGCCCACAGTCTAAATATGTTAACATCCAATATTTATGTCTGTTGTGTTGAATTTAAGTTTGCTGACGTTTAATTTGAAAGAAAGTGAAATCATGTCAATCAAGTGTAATGGTGTTAATTTAGTGGATTTATTTTAAATAAATGATAGTGTCTCTTTGACATATCAAACTAAGTTAACGTCTTTGTCACTTAATGGCTTTGTGTATTTATCCATCATAAAGATCACAGAAATATTGGGTAAACTGAAAAAGAACAGAATCCGTGAACATTTACTATTCAATCTGAATAAGTAGATTAATTAAGGATAAAGAGGTCAGTATTTAATATTGACCTCCTCATTAATTCTTACATCCACAATCATCTCCTTTGTCTTCTTCACATTCATGTGAAGATTATTCTCTTTGCACCAGCTCTCCAGGTGTTCCAGGTGTACCGGTATTTAGATTTTTTTCTTCCTGACAGAAGCTTTACTGTCTTTAGCTTGTTATTTTTTGTCGTGATAGAGATAAACAGAAACATACATATACATATATACATATATACATATACAGTACATATATACATATATATATATATATATATAAATAACTATATATATATATATATATAAAGAACTAATCTATTTGTGTTAAACAAATAAAAGAAATAAGCTATTTAACTTGTGTTAAACAAATAAAAGAAATAATCTATGTAATTTGTTTTAAAAAGAACCAATCTATCTAATTTGTGTTAAACAACTAAAAAGAACTAATACACTTTCAAAGATGTGGGAAATAATTTTCAAACATACAACAAAATAGCCCTTTATGGGCACAAAAATAAAATAAGTTTTCAGTTGGTTTGAAACTTCTTTGATATTAACTATTGCCCAGGAAAGCGAAAACAACGGTCTTTGAACTTAAAAAATGAAATAGATCAAACATTCTTCTTCATAGTATCCCTCTTCTTCTGGTGTTAGGGGGATAAGGGTACGTTCTGGGGAGGGAGTGTCCCGTTTTCAGAATAAGTTCTTTCTGTTCTTGGGGGATTTGTTTGTGGCAAAAGTTCATTTCATCTGGGGGAGGGAGAGTGTTTGTGGCATAAGTTCATTTCATCTCGGGGGGGAGTTTTTGTTTGTGGCATAAGTTCATTTCTTCTTGGGGGAGAGCTTTTGTTAAAAAGTCTAGCTTTTCTTGGTTCTGTAGGATCATCTCTCCTTCTGCTTTCAGTTCTCTCAGAGTTCAGGCTTCGGAGAGTGTCTCGTCCTGTGGGCGAAGGGCGTCATGCAGTTTGATGGGCATCCTTCACTTCTTCAGACAGTGGTTTCATGTTTTCAATTCAAGTGAATTGAAAAAGCCCCCTGGATAGGGGTCGAAACGTCTTTTGCAACAAATAAAGTCCAGTTGATCTTGTATTGAACGCCTTTTTGAGTTGTTAAAAGTAATTCATTTACGGTTGGACATATTGATGGAAATGAAAATGTGGTTGTGTCCCCAAAAGAAATCTCTGAGATTGTGATGAAGCTAGATAACAACAAGTGGGTCAGACAGGGTATCTGCTGAGCATCTGAAATATGCAAGCAGGAAATTATGCCCTCTACTTGCAATATGTTTTACGAGCTTTCTACCTGGACAAATTACTGTCTGTCATTTTAGTTCCGATTGTGAAAGATAGAGCTGGTAGGATTAACAGTAGGGATACAGGCCTATAGCCTTGGCCAGCACCTTATCTAAGGTGCTGGAGAAGGCTATTTTGAACAAACTGGAAGGATTTTTGCTGACTTCTCACAATCAGTTTGGGTTTAAACGTAAACATGGAACAGACTTGTGCATCTTTGCTTTAAAAGAAATTTTAGATCTATACAACAGACACCACACCTCCATTTTTATGTGTTTTATTGATGCCTCAAATGCTTTTGATTATGTAAATCATGAAAAGCTGTTCTGCAAGTTATATAAGAGGGGTGTCCCCAAATGTTTCGTGAGGATTCTTGTTTTTTGGTATGCAAATCAACAAATGTATGTTAAATGGGGAAACTCTGTATCGGACCCCTCCGGTGTTTCAAATGGTGTGAGACAGGGTAGCATCATGTCTCCCTTTTTGTTCAATGTTTACATGGATGACCTGTCAAAGCTTTTAAATGACTGTGGAACAGGTTGTAGGGTCGGAAATAAGGTCATCAACCATCTTATGTATGCCGATGATTTAGTAATCTTCTGTCCCTATTCTGCTGGCCTACAAGAACTGCTGCAGGTGTGCTCTGTTTATGGAAGTGACTTTGATATAAAATATAATGCGAAGAAAAGCAGCATCATGATTGTGCGGAGCAGAGAAGACTCCAAGTTGATGTTCCCTGACTTCTTTCTGTCGGGCAACAGGCTGGATGTCAGTGATGAATATAAATATTTGGGGCACTATTTGACTGCAGACCTGTCAGATGATAGAGACATTTACAGACAATGCTGTATGCTCTATGGACAAGCTAACACGCTGATCCGTAGGTTTGGAATGTGCTCAACATCTGTTAAGATCCAACTCTTTAAGGCCTACTGCACTCCTTTGTACACCGCTCACCTGTGGAGACGTTATAAAAAGAGCAGTATGTATAGACTAACTGTGGCATATAATGATGGCCTTCGGATGATGCTGAGGGTACCTCGATGGAGCAGTGCGAGCAAAATGTTTGCAGATGCAGGTGTGCCTACCTGCCAAGCGGTGCTGCGTAACCTCATGTATAGATGCATGTGCAGATTGTCTGAATCTGAAAACTGCATCATCACTACACTGACCAACCCTGGACTAAGCTCTGTGAGATATTTTTCTATTTTAAGGACTCATTGGCGGATGAGCCTCTATAGGAAAGCTTTTTAATCTTTTTTTTTTTAATCTTTTATTTTTCTTTTATTTCTCTATAGGAAAGCTTTTAATCTTTTTTAATCTTTTTATTTTTTTTATTTTTCTTTTCTTTTTATATACATACATGGATCTTACATTGTGTCTGAAATAAAGAAACTACTAATATTTAGCAAAACTGTTGGTGATGTGTTGGGCCCCAAAGTCAGTTGCAAGGGATGACAGGCTCTCTGTAGTCGTGTTTACATGGACATAAGTAATCAGATCAAACGGCAGATCGGATCAAAAGTGTGTCATGTAAACACCCCGTTCGGATCATTTTTTGTTTTCGGCGTGATCCGGCCTAATTTGTGATCAGCTCGAAACAGGTGGTTTACACCGATCCGTTACCCGTTCGGTGTGCATGTAAACACTTGATCTGTTCCGTTTATCAAACTGTCCTGACTGCGCATGTGCGCTGCGCACCCCCCCCCCACCCCTCGTGTTTCCTTCTCCGCCTGGCTAGTGGGTAGATGCTAACGCTAACGCATGGTGGGGAAGCAAAACTGGTCGGTGAGCGATGCAACATTTCGTAATGGAAACATTAAAATAGCTCAAAACTATCGAACGCCTTGACCGAACGTGTGGGAACACGGAGTTATTTAAACAAGTACATGAAAAGCTGGAAGAAGCCGGAGATCGCTGGAAGTGCTTGAAAGCTAAGTGCTACAAAGCTAAAAACAACAACGGGAGAAGTACGACCCCACCACTTTTTCATTTTACGTGTTGATGGACGAACTGATGACAGCTCGGCCACTTGCCATCACAGCAGGCAGCGGTGTGGATCTTATGAGGAGAGGAATCTGAGGACTACAGCCCCAATGCTAACCAGAGGAGCAAAGCATCCTTTCTGGTAAGTTAGACTCTTCAAACCACATTAACCCTCTGTACTGTATTACCTGGAGTAATTAGAAACAACAAATATGTTAAAATGTAATTATAATAAGAAATAAGAGTAGCTTTAGGGCAGTACAGTACTACTGTATTGTACATTAAAACTCCTCCAACTAACCAGATAATTAACCTAACAAATTTCAACATATCAGGGGTCCAGTTAAACTTTATTTTGTTTGTTTTTCAGATGATGAGTCCAGCTTTGAAGAGGCAGCTGGCAGCAGCACACAACAGACAGTGGCAGGTGATGGTGGCAGAAGATGCAAGAGTCCCACGTCTTAGGAATCCCAAGAAGTTCACACATGTGCTTTAGAACAACTCAAAACTGATTTGAAAATGTTTCAATTCTCCACAACCATGTTTCTTTGTCCCCTGACAGATCTGTAAATGTATTTTTTACACAGACATTAGGATTGATAGTTTATGGTACAATTAAGATGTCCTAACTTAATACAGTCAGGTGGTTTAATAAGGACTCTGAGTTTCTGCATGACTCACAGGATAAAAACACATTTGCTGCTCTATCAGGATACAGAAACATACATTTTGGAAGTAAAATCGATTATTTTGTCACCAATTTTGTTGTCCTAAATCACATGCATACATTGAAATTGTGAAAGTATGTGATGAGTTGATAAAGAAGTTACTGAATTACAGGTTACTGTAGTTTTTAAATGACCAAAGAATGTTTTTTGTTGTCATCATTACAAGATTTGATCTGTGCACATCGTCTATTTTGCACACACGTTTTGAATGTTTAATTTTTATGTTTTTCTGATATACCTCAAATTGCACTAAGAATGAAACATGTTTCAAACAAGCAATATCAATTGTTTACAAGAATTTGTTAAAATGTTTGGTCCATTAAAGAGCTCAGATGTTCACTAGTATTTGCAGTTTTTTATTGTGATAATTTTATACAAATGTTAACTGCATGTGAACACAAATACATGACAAGTATCTTTTTAGAAGAACTCTACTGTGACTTCAGCAACCCGAAGGTCATCTCTACCTCCACCTGACTGAGCAAAGGTAAACATTAAATGACTTGAGGAGTCAGACGATGAGAGTTTGTGTACCCTTTGATGAGCCAGTCCAACAGCGGGTATGCAGGGTCACCGGAAGAGACTGACGTTCCTTCAATGTTCCTCACAGACTGCAAAAAAAGGACATGCCAATATTTAGTGTTCAACTTCTTATTTGTTTAAAGATATGGTTCAAACAAATTTTATTAAAAAAAAAATCTTTACAGCTAAGTATGTCTACTGATTACTTAGCTGTAATGGTTTAATACTAAATACAATAGTAAATTTTAGCCTTACATTTTGGCAACATTTAACTATTTGCATTTAACTATGCGTGGGTTTCCTCCGGGTACTCCGGTTTCCTCCCACAGACCAAAAACATGCACGTTAGGCTGATTGGTGACTCTAAATTGACCCTAGGTGTGAGAGTGGATGGTTGTTTGGTGTGAGTGAGACAGGTCCCTCTTGTAAATGAGTCCCCATGACTCAACGAGGCTAGCCTGTATAAATAAAGGTTGAATGAATGAATGAATTTGTTTAAAGACATGGTTCAAACAAACATTTTTTTAAATAAAACTTTACAGCTAAGCATAAGCATCTCTACTTTGAGATACTTCTTAGCTGTAATCGTTGTAGTAAAACTAAATACAATATAGTAAATATTAGCCTTACTTTTGTCAACAGATGAGCCCTTTGATAGAGTCTGAGTGGCGCAGGACATCATGGGCACTGCCTGGCATCGTGTCACTGATGCTCCAGAAACAGGAAAACAGAAAGAATAGTAATTAATAACAAATACAGACAGTATCAGGCAGACAGGTAGAAAAGGAAAGGGCAAAAAAGTTTATTAGCATACAGCGTTTTTATTGTCTTACCAACAGTTGTCCACGAGAGCTTGGAGGACAGAGGACGTCCAGCGCTCTCATCCTGTGAATAAAAAAACTAAAAGCACGTGCTGCTTCACCTGTAGTTCAATCAGGGAGTGCAGTAAAAACTCAGTCGCCGTCATTACAATCTGGCGCGGGTCCATTGACGCGTCTGTTTACTTTCGTCCCGGAAGCAACTTCTTCTTCTGTGGTTTTAACGGAAGTAACTTCTTCTTCTGTGTTTTTTTAAGGGGGAGTGTACCACTCTGCGCATGTCAGAACTTCTGATCAGAATAAAAGCCTGCTGCATGTAAACACTCGTCATGAACGGATTGTGCCCATGTAAACGGTGCCATCTAATTATGCGATCAGAACACATTTCAATCCGGTCACAAAATTTTGTCCATGTAAACACAGCTTGTGATTCGTCTGGTGACATGCGGTGCTGAAAGGCTGGGGTCAGCAAGCAGAGATTCAATCTGGGAACGCCAAGACTCAAAATCAATGTCATTACTTGACTTAGGAAGCCTTCCTGAAAAATTACGTAGAAGGTTCTAGAAAAACTGATAAACTCTCAGATCAAAAATTATCTGGACTCATTTAACATCTTACCTCTTCATCAATCTGGTTTCAGGAAAAAACACAGCACAACAACTGCTTCTCTGAAGGTTCTGAATGATGTTGTTGAAGCATTGGATGCTAAGGACTATTGTGCTGCACTTTTCTTAGACCTGTCTAAAGCTTTTGACACTGTGGATCATAACATCCTGTGTCATAAGCTCTCAGAAATCGGTTTCTCTGATCACACCATCGGTTGGTTTTCTAACTATCTTTCCAATCGGAGGCAATGTGTTCAACATAACGGTACTTCTTCCAGCTATTTAACAGTTAAAAATGGTGTACCACAAGGCTCAGTTTAGGACCAACCTTCTTTACAATATGCTGGTGAAGATTCTCAGTCGTCCAGGACATGATAAATCAAAAAGGCGTTCAATTCAAGATCAACTGGACTTTATTTGTAACAGAAGACGTTTCGCTTCTCATCCGAGAAGCTTTATCAATTCAATGAACCAGACTGTGTGTGCGTTTGGATTTATAACAGGAGTCACGCACCATCATATGTAAATTGCAAGCTGAGGTAACACATACATGTAAATTGACAGATCACACCTTAACAGTAGGGAGTTCCCTTGAAGTCTCTGACAGCAAACACAACAACTGTATGTAAATTGACAACAAACACCTCACAGCCCAACAACAGAGGTTTCTCAACAAACTTTGCTAGTCTAATTCACAGACAAGACACCTCTGCTCCCATCCGGTGTAAAACGTTTGTGAATCAGCCCCAAAACTGAGTTGTAAGTCTTGGAAAGTTGAAATCTCAGACCTCCTCCTCTGTTAAGAGAAGGTTTTTCTCTCTTAACATACAAAGCTTCCTTCACACCTCTCTCAAACCATCTGTGTTCTCGGTCCAAAATTTGCACATTTTCATCCTCAAATGAGTGTCCCTTGTCCGTGAGGTGAAGGTGAACAGCTGAGTTTTGTCCAGAGGTGGTGGCTCTCCTGTGTTGGGACATTCGTTTGTGAAGAGGCTGCTTCGTTTCTCCAATGTAACGGTCTGAGCAGACCTCGCTGCACTGGACTGCATACACCACACCACTCTGTTTGTGTGTGGGGGTTCTGTCCTTCGGGTGGACCAGCCTCTGTCTGAGAGTTCTGCTGGGTTTGAAATGTACTGGGATGTTGTGTTTGTTGAAAATCCTTCTGAAATTCTCTGAGACTCCAGCAACATAAGGAATGACAATGTTTTTCCGTCTGTTAGCATTTTTCTGTTGATTATTGTGTTTAGCAGATTTCCTCGCTGACTTGACAAAAGCCCAGTTGGGATATCCACATGTTTGCAGCGATTTGTTGATGTGTTTCTGTTCCTTTTCCTTCCCTTCTGTCCTTGTGGGGATGTGTTCTGCCCGATGCTGTAAGGTTCTTATGACAGAAAGTTTGTGTTCCAGTGGATGGTGAGAGTCAAACAGAAGATACTGGTCTGTGTGGGTTGGTTTTCTGTAAACTTCAATGTTGAGACTGTCCTCTCCCTCCATATGCACCAAACAGTCCAAAAAAGGCAGCTTGTTATCGTTAGCATCCTCTCTGGTGAACTTGATGTTGTTATCAACCGAGTTAATGTGTCTGGTGAACGCTTCCACCTCCCTGGCTTGGATTTTGACCCTGTATGGACTTCCAAAAATACACAAAGAAGGTACACCTCTCAGACCCATCGTGAGCAGCATGAACTCAGTGACATACAATGTTGCTAAACATCTGGCTGGTATTTTAGCTCCTCTGGTTGGAAACACACCTCATCATATAAAGAACTCCATTGATTTTTCAAACAAAGTTCAACATTTGAAGCTAACCCCGGGAGAAACTCTTGTATCATATGATGTGACTTCTCTGTTCACATGCATACCCATTTCTGAAGCAGTAGAAACCGTCAAAAAACGACTTCTACAGGACAAGGATTTGGACAAAAGGACCAACTTAACCCCAGACCACATCTGCACCCTGCTGGATCTCTGCCTCTCCACCACCTATTTCAAGTTCAATGACACATTTTACAGACAGAAGCACGGCTGTGCCATGGGATCTCCAGTGTCACCCATTGTTGCAAACCTCTACATGGAGGAAGTGGAACAGAGAGCCCTTAACTCCTATGAGGGGACAACTCCAAGCCATTGGTTCAGATATGTGGATGATACCTGGGTCAAAATCCAAGCCAGGGAGGTGGAAGCGTTCACCAGACACATTAACTCGGTTGATAACAACATCAAGTTCACCAGAGAGGATGCTAACGATAACAAGCTGCCTTTTTTGGACTGTTTGGTGCATATGGAGGGAGAGGACAGTCTCAACATTGAAGTTTACAGAAAACCAACCCACACAGACCAGTATCTTCTGTTTGACTCTCACCATCCACTGGAACACAAACTTTCTGTCATAAGAACCTTACAGCATCGGGCAGAACACATCCCCACAAGGACAGAAGGGAAGGAAAAGGAACAGAAACACATCAACAAATCGCTGCAAACATGTGGATATCCCAACTGGGCTTTTGTCAAGTCAGCGAGGAAATCTGCTAAACACAATAATCAACAGAAAAATGCTAACAGACGGAAAAACATTGTCATTCCTTATGTTGCTGGAGTCTCAGAGAATTTCAGAAGGATTTTCAACAAACACAACATCCCAGTACATTTCAAACCCAGCAGAACTCTCAGACAGAGGCTGGTCCACCCGAAGGACAGAACCCCCACACACAAACAGAGTGGTGTGGTGTATGCAGTCCAGTGCAGCGAGGTCTGCTCAGACCGTTACATTGGAGAAACGAAGCAGCCTCTTCACAAACGAATGTCCCAACACAGGAGAGCCACCACCTCTGGACAAAACTCAGCTGTTCACCTTCACCTCACGGACAAGGGACACTCATTTGAGGATGAAAATGTGCAAATTTTGGACCGAGAACACAGATGGTTTGAGAGAGGTGTGAAGGAAGCTTTGTATGTTAAGAGAGAAAAACCTTCTCTTAACAGAGGAGGAGGTCTGAGATTTCAACTTTCCAAGACTTACAACTCAGTTTTGGGGCTGATTCACAAACGTTTTACATCGGATGGGAGCAGAGGTGTCTTGTCTGTGAATTAGACTAGCAAAGTTTGTTGAGAAACCTCTGTTGTTGGGCTGTGAGGTGTTTGTTGTCAATTTACATACAGTTGTTGTGTTTGCTGTCAGAGACTTCAAGGGAACTCCCTACTGTTAAGGTGTGATCTGTCAATTTACATGTATGTGTTACCTCAGCTTGCAATTTACATATGATGGTGCGTGACTCCTGTTATAAATCCAAACGCACACACAGTCTGGTTCATTGAATTGATAAAGCTTCTCGGATGAGAAGCGAAACGTCTTCTGTTACAAATAAAGTCCAGTTGATCTCTTTACAATCTACATAGCTAATGTAGGTCACTGCATCCCTGAT
>JBBPBX010019956.1:0-26399 GCA_038048925.1 Garcialebias charrua | reverse complement strand
AATTCAAATTCAAGCTCTGTTTTTATTGGCTGATTCAAATTCAAGCTCTGTTTTTATTGGCTGGTTAACGGCGGGTCACTCTGTGTTTTTAGTGTTTTTATAAATGCTGATAGAGAAGCAAGGGGACTATAGTTTTTTTCAGAGATTACTTTGTCTAACATCAGTCTGTCAGTAGATAGTGACAGAGTGAAGAAATATGTTAAAAATATATTGTTAGAAAAGTTACAGACTGCATTACAAATAGTGCAGCTTTAAAAAAAAACTAAATCTAAAAGGATTATAATAATAATAATAATAATGTCTTTGTCTGTCATCTGTGTATGTTTCCCATACACAGACGAAATTCGTCTCTGCATTTAACCCAACCACCACCAGGTGGTGCAGTGAGCAGCCGTAGTCAGCGCCCGGGGAGCTGGAGAATTAGGTGTGCACTCATAGACACCCCAAGGTGTGTAGTGGCCGGGGCGCGAACCCGCGTCCTTCGGGTCCCAAGTCGAAAGCTCTGCCACTACACCATCTTGGCTCGAGCAACATGTGTCAGGGTAAGACAAAATGACTCCTCAGGGATTGATAGAGTTCACTCAGATAAATATTGGCAGGTTCTTTTTGAAGAATATGAGCATTTCTGCTCTCTCTGCTGTCAAGACTCTTTCATCCACAATATTGGATGCCGTGCTAAACAGTCTTTCGTTTTCCACACTGGTTGAAGGAGCACTCAGGAACTTTGCTGCAACAGCACCAATGTTTGCCCAATACTGGAAAGGACAGTCTTTCTCAGCTGTTGTAGGTTCAGTCAAATACATTTGCATTTGGATAACCACTGTCTGCTGGGTACCTCCTGCAGGCTCATCATGCTCCTTCAGAATTGTGACATACAGACTGCTGAAACAGCTGCTCCTTGTGCTTGGAGCTGGATGACCACCAGCGCTTGGACCAGCTTCCATGCGAGCAACCTTTGCTGTTGCCCCTGCTCCATGAGTTGATGCCCCCAGCTGTGCTTGTTCCATCCTCTCCAGTTCTTGTGTCAGACAACCCTTTGCCCTCGTGGCATTTTCTCCACTAGAAAAGAATCTGACACAAAAATAAAAATATGTTGAGTGACTACAAAAAATTATTGCAGCTGCAAAATAATAATAATAATAATGAATTCAATTTATAACGCACTTTTCATTAATGAAAATCTCAAAGTGCTACAAAGTGCAACAGAATTAAATGTCAATAAACAAGTAATAAAACAAGTAAACCATACCATACCATACCATTTTATTTATAAAGCACTTTAAACAGGAACAAGTCCACACCAAAGTGCTGGACAAACAAACACGCAACAGGCAACACAGACAATGAAGTACAACACGAAAAACATAAAAACATTGCAGATCATAAATCAAACGATCCAATACAAATCAGCTGGCATTGAAAGCGATGGAGTAGTAGTGAGTTTTTAACCGGGATTTGAAAACCGAGAGGGAGGGGGCCTGTTTGATGAGCAGCGGTAACTCGTTCCAGAGTCTTGGGCCTGCTAAAGTAAAATCAATAACAGTATCAACTAAGATCAAAGGTAGAATCATGAGGAGGCAGAGTATGCTCGGTTAAAAAGAAAGGTCTTCAAGCCGCTCTTAGTCAACCAGTGACTGTGGAGCTCTCAGGCAGTCAGGAAGAGAGTTCCACAGGCGTGGGGCAGCCACACTGAAAGCCCAGTCTCCCATGGTCCTTAATTTGGTTCTCGGAATGTGAAGGAGATTACTGTTCTGTGACCGCAGAGACCGGGTGGATGAATATGGTGCAAGAATGTCCTTTAGATAATCTGGTGAAGTTCCATGTAAGCATTGATGTGTAATGAGAGCAGTTTTGTACTGAATTCTGTAGGCGACAGGAAGCCAATGAAGGTTATGGAGAATGGGTGTAATATGTTCAAATTTACGAACTCTCAACAAGATCCTTGCTGCACTGTTTTGAATATATTGAAGTTTCTGAAGGTTTTTGCCAGGGATTCCAATAAACAGGGAGTTGCAGTAGTCGAGCCTGGAGGAGACAAAAGCATGGACGAGCTTCTCAGCATCAGAAAAAGTTAGGGATGGGCGAAGTCTGGAGATGTTTCGAAGATGGAAGAAGCAAGTTTTAAACAGAAGCTTAATGTGATTTTCAAATGTAAGATGAGAGTCCATTTTTATTCCAAGATTTGTAACAGAGGTGGAGAGGGGGATGTCTTGTCCAGAAAAGGAAATTGTTGTTATAGGAGATGTTTGTACCTGGTGAGGGGTGCCAATCAGTATGGCCTCAGTCTTGGAGCAAATTAATTGAAGAAAGTTCTGATTCATCCATGCCCTTATGCAAAAGTATGCATGTACAGACAGACACACACCCTCTTTTCAAATTTAATTTTTAAAATGGTCTCTTCTGAAAGACTTCTACAACCTGAGGAGCTTCAGCTCAACCTTTTGTTTTTCATAATCCCACAGAGCTTTGGAGACTCATTTACAAGAGATCTGATTATTAGCCTGGTTAAAACCAGACCCTTGTCCTTCACTTTGCTTCGTACTAGGGTCTGGGACTTCTCCCATAGACAACGATTTCTCCGGTAGATTTTTGACCGGACCAATCAGAGAACAGAAGGCGGAGTTTTGTTAGTTTAGCCTGGCGAGGTCCAGGCTATCAGATAAATAGCTCAGAAACCACTCGGTGGATATTTTTTCTGCTACCAGTGTGTAATTATATGGCTCTAATTTACTGACTGTTGGCCTGGATGAAACATTTGAGATAAAATTCGATTTTTTATAATTTATTTTCGTAGCGCACCCGAGGCTGTTTGGAAAATGTCAAACCGAAACAATTTAAATCCAGCAGATTTGACCATTTCGTGAATTGATTTAGGAACTGTTAAGCTCAGGAACACTTCTGATATAACGTCAGCTAAGAAATATATTTTTTCTCAGCAAAGAAATAATAGTTTTTTACCTTGTTTTATTGAAAATTCCTTCGTGGCGGCAGCCATTTTAACTGACGACGTCAGTCGACGTCGTTCAAAACTCCGCCTTCTGTTCTCTGATTGGTCCGGTAATCCGCCTTCTGTTCTCTGATTGGTCCGGTCAAAAATCTACCGGAGAAATCGTTGTCTATGGGAGAAGTCCCAGACCCTAGTACGAATGGAAGTGAAGGACAAGGGTCTGGTTTTAACCAAGCTATCTGATTATAAACAGCACCTTCTCATAGTGGATCAACCAGTTTGTTGTTGACGTTCAAAGCTAGCTGTTCACACAATAAAGAAGGGCCATCTGCTTGCTACGGGGGGCTAACGATCTATCGAAGGTGGTTCCATCGAAGCACCTTCCATCGAAGGTGCCGTTTGTTTGGTGCCGTTTAATCAGGTCTCTCTTGTAAAAAATAAATAAATAAATAAAAAGCGTCCCCAAAACTCAGTGGAATTAACCTGTATAAAGGGATGAAAAAAGTTTTTTCATCCCTTTATTTAATGAATAAAGGGATGAAAAAACTTTTTTCATCTGTATAAACCTGTAAAAATGATATTTATACAAGAGGGTAATATTTATATGTTAAAAAAAACATGTTTTGTGTTAACAGGATTTAATTCTAACTTTTAAACTTAGCCAACATTAATAAATCAGGCATTAATAAAAAATATGCCTCACCTGTCCAACAGCATACAAGGGTTCACTTTGGATGTCATCAAATCACCTGCTGACAGAGTGCTTCTCAAAGTTTTGATGCCACTGTCCATACTGTTGTTGACGAGCAGGCGTTTTAAAATGGTGATGTCTGGGATCACATCAGCTGCAGAGGAGGTTGAGCTGATTTTTCTGGTTAACTCCTCAAAGGGTTCCAGCAAAGTCACAATCTTTTCCAGCAAACCCCACAGGTTGGCTGACAGTGTTCCTGGCAAGTTGTTTAGCAATTTCTGGGTAATCCCTTTAGCTTTCACGTTGTGCAGCGGAAGTTTACCTTGCTGTTGAAACGAGTCCAGAAGTGATTTCTGTCGGCTCCTTTCCTCTTTCTCCCGCCGGGCTAAACAATCGTCATGCTCTTTACTGTGGTGCTTTTTCAAATATTTCATCAAGTCCGTCATATTATATGACGCTACAGAGCTTCCTCCTCTCGGTACAGGGGCTCTGCAGACATGCACGCTGCTGTCTTGCTTTACGGTGCTTCAAGAGTAAAACACATCCACACAGCAGACATGTTCGCGGACCAGCAAAAATCAATAAACTCTGACCGACTCTGATGCCAAGATGAAAAGTTGGTTAGCTGTTAGCCACAGTCCTCAGTCCTCTGTGTTTACTCACGTTTTACCTGGCTGCAAGGGGCAAACTAGGAAATGGATTTCCTGAATGTGAGGCGGGTCTTATTACTCTGGGCTCATAAGACATGACTCCGTTCAGAAAATCCATTCCATAGTTTGAAGCCAACTGCAGTGCATCATGGATCGAAAATATCGGCAGGTTGGCTCGGAAAATCCGATACATAAACAAGGCTGGTATCGGATGCCGATACCAATACTGGATCAGATCGGCCCATCCCTAATACAAAGTGCGATTAATTTCACCATGGCTACCCAACCAATCAAGTATTACTCCATCGGTCTCAGTTCTAGTAGTACCTGTAATCATCATTGACTGTGATATATTTACACCAGATTTGTCAACACAATCCATCTTTTCTTTTTCTTTTTTTTTCCCCTAAGACTGAATTTTAAATGTTCAAAAGTGTAAATAAGTAACCCATAAAAAATTCACACCCACAGGCTAGCTTGCCACGTGTAACGCTTATTAAGGCTAGGCACCTGACCAAGGCCAAATATGGTAAATAGGCAGTCAGAAAAAGGTTTGGCTGAGGAGCCTGTTGTGTGAATAAAACACCATCAGACAAGAAGTAAGTTTAAGTTATTGTATTGCATATACTTAGGAAGGTATTTATAATAATAATATTTGTAATAATAATAATTTTCTTTGAGTATAACCAATAGACAAAATGCACACAACAAAACAGACACTTACACCCAAGAGTTCTTCTTTTTTTTCTTTTTTAAATCAGTTCTTGAATCCCGGATGATTAATGGTCCATCAACCAATAATCCGGTAGTTTGTAGTTCATGATCCAGGGTATGTCCAGAAAAACAAATAGTTTGGTGCAATTTAAGTCCTACCGCAAAGCTGCGGTGATCCGGTAGCTCGCCATCCTGGGTGGGAACAGGGGGTGAAAAAAAACCCTGACCTAAACAAGGTCATAAATAAAACAAAAATTAGCATTGCTATATACACATGACTAAATTGTTATCAAAAATAGTTAAAAATTCACAAAAAACAAAAATAAAATAATTATATTCCAACAAGTATTTTTCAAGAATCATTCAAATGAACTGCAATTCTTAGATCACATCAACAGTATAGATCAAACCAAAGTTACAGATCAAGTTAAAGTGCACTTCCAAGTTGTATCCAAGTTTGATTTATATATGAGTCAATTAAGCTTAATTTACTTCAGTATTGTTTCAATAAACAAATAGTAATTTCTTTTGTTTTGTTGCGCAACTCCAAAGAAATTAACTAATTCCAAAGTTCTATAGGCCGTCAACAAAATTAATGAAAAGTAACTAAAATTATCCTAAAAGGATGAAATTACAAAAATCAAAGGATTTATTTAATATTTTACGGATATATATTCTATTCGGCCACAAAATTAACAAAAAGAGAATGACCTTTTAATCACTAAGACCACTTTTAAATCTCAAATACATGGATTGAGTGGGCGTGTCACCACCGCATTTCTATTACCGGTATATAAAAGGAACCCAAGGACATAAAACAAACGACTCACCATCGAGTGGTTGACAAAAGACACCCAATACAATCCTCTGGTCATGTTAATTTAGCTTGATACAGTAGGGTTCTCCCATGATTTAAGAAGATGCCGAGTCCAAGCAGCTAGCCACAGCGACAGCAGCACAACAATGACGGAGCACCCGAGTTCACCTCTGACCCGGAATTTAAAGCGTGTCGTCAATTTGTCCCTTCCAAAATAAAATATGGGTTGATTATTTTGTGCAGGTTACACATGCAGGGGACCAGATGCAGATCAATCACTGAAGGTTTGATGTCTCAGACAGTTTTCCTGTAGGTGCTATTGGAGTTTAGTTTTTCATGGTGAGATGTCAAACTTTGAGGTCTGGCCCTGCCCCTTCAGCATGCTCCGAAATTAACCATTTAGATAACTTTTCGTCCCCCATGCCCTCTGATCAAAATGGCCCAGTGTGAAACTGATTGAGCAAAATCCCTAGGAGTTCCTTCAAATGCGGAGGCTGTAAACCGCCAAAAAGGTGTGAAATTTGGGACGGGATTCCGAAATGCCCACCTTCCCGTTTATCGTCCAACGTTGGTGCCAGAGGGTTTTCTGTGCATCTTGGGGAATTGGACAAGTGTACCAAATTTCATGTGTCTACGACCAACTAAGGTTAATGCTGAGGGTATTTTGAAAATTTCCAGGTGTCGGTCTTGAGCTATTTCTGTTGCGATTTTTACGATGCCCCTACAATACGTAATTTTTCACCAGTCCTGATGCGTCATCCCAAAACTCACCAAATTTGGCGAAGTTAAGGCCCCCAAAAGGCCAATTCATTTGGCGGAAAAAAATTGCAGCTCGGGCCTGAACAGAGTGATTACAATAGGCCTTCATAGCGCTTCGCTACTCGGGCCTAAAAATAGAGAGTCAGAACGGAGCTCTCATCAGTGCGGTTGTTCTGCAGTGCTCATGTTACGAGCATCGTATCACAACCCAGAAAGTTCCCTAGCTGGGATTTGAGCAGGCAACCTTCTTGTTCAGAGGCAACAACTCTACCAACTGAGCCATCGTATGAAATGTGAAAAAATTGTGGATGTTGGACATTAAAGGACAACACCCACCATGACACTAACAATTCACCATATTGTACAATTACTGTAATTTATTATTAGGTCTATTTTCATTTTTGCATTTGGGCCAGGCGAGGGTTAAAAAAAAAAAAACACTCCCGAATGAATCCGGAAACCTGGCCGAAGAGTCCCGAAGGGTCATGCCTTTTGTTACATCGATCTCCACCCAGAAGGCAGAAGGTAGGAGTGAGTTTCCATGGAGGTTTATGAGAGAGAGTGGTAGTTAAAACTGCATATTTCCTGCATATTTCCTGGTGCATTTGTGTGTATATGGACCAGCGCTCTGATTTTATTTATTATTTATTTTATAACACCGCTGCGGACCTTTTGCTGCTCTCATTCATTCTGCCCCTGAGGAGCGAGCCGCGAGCCGCGCGCGTCTCTGGCTCCTCGTTCCGCTGGTCACCTTTGAAGTTCCTCGTGCCGGTGTAATTTGCTCCCTCGAGTGTATGTATTTGCTCTCGTCAGCCTTGTTGCGGGGAGCACGGGTCGGGAAGCACGCGCGCGCGCAGAGCTCAGCTGAGCGGCTGGCTGCCTTTCTGGTCACGGGGGGAGAGAATAAAAAGTCGATGCGGAAATGAATGAATTTGTCGCGATCAAACGAATTAAACTAGTATGTCTAAGTGGATGCTCGCTCAGAATATGAGTGAGCGACAGCAGGATTAATCAACACAGGCAGCTTTAGGGAATATTTAAAAATGCTTCCTTTTTCTTTTCCTCGCTCGCCTGTAACTCCAAGGCGTCACTTTGGTGACGTGAATGCCCTTGTGAATGCCCATATATGGAGAGGGGCAGATTTTCCCGGAGCTGCATGCTAAAATCTGCTATAAATCATGAAATAACACATTTAGTGTTATTTCTCCACAATATAAGTAAACGCTCCTGTATTATTTTTAAATAAACTAATAAATATTAATGGCGATGCAATTTGAAAACATGGTGGGTGTTGGGCTTTAAGATCATCTTTGAAAATGGGCCGAGTCTGTGCCGCCGCTGTGGTGTGGGGGTTGAGCGCGCGGCACATGTTTTGAGGCTAGCCCTCGCTGCGGGTGTCTCGGGTACGAGCCCCGGTCCCGACGACTAGGGCTGAGCGATTTTGGAAAATAATCTAATTGCGATTTTTTTTCTATAAATTGCAATTGCGATTTACAATGCAATTATTTTTTAATACCTTCTCAAGTATTTTTCAACAAACAGAAGCAATAAATCAATCTGTTTTATAATAAACAATGTCAGATTTATTTAAAGCAGAGATTACAATAAAACAAGCAAATGTATGACTTTTCTTTTCACCATTTCTATTTTTTCTTGTTTCATAAACACAATAGTAAACAAGTTAAGTGAACTTCCTAACTACTGTCTGAACTTCACATGACAGTTAATAAATGAATATAAAAAATTAGATATAAAAATTTTTACTTACTGCTTTCCAGCCAGTAAAATCATAAAAAATAAAGTGCAAAAAACATTAAAAGAATCTGCTTTAACCAACTCGTTCTGGGAATTCAAACTTGGTGAACACAAAATAATCTAGTATCTGTTCTTATTAAATGTTTTGGATGTTAAAAAAAAAACCTCTTGGAACAATAATGTAAACATTATAGTCAGTCAGTATGTAACCGCAGGATGCAGAGCCTTGTGAACAGACTCCAACACCTCAATATCCTGCCAGGTTGGGATAAGGGAACACGCATAACGGTCACCTGACAGCACCTGAGAAATGGCTTTGAGCTGTTCTAGCACCCTGGAAATCATCATTTCTTGGGATCCCCATCTTGTTGGACATTCAGTGATGAGGCTGTGTCTAGGAAGTTTGAGCTCCCTCTGTGCTTCAGTCATTGCTGCCTTCTTCTTCCAACTGTGGGAGAAGTGCCCCACCAGCTTCTTGCTCTTGACACTCTGTCATCCTTTAGTGCATGTCCTGTAATACAAAATAAAAAATAAATACACACATCCTCCACTCTCACTCACACGTGCAAAAATTGAGGACCAGAAAAATCTTCTCACTTTGTTAGTTAAAAACAATGTACAGGTTTGAGCTTTTCCCAGTTTGTCAACGTTAAGTGGATGCAAAACGTGATGACTAAATAGCTTCACATTACTTAACATAATAATTAACATTTTTATTTAAAACGGACAATAAAAATGATAGTATAATAGTCGTGACATCACGACCAGGTTTGGTAATACATGTAATGAGAAATTGCATCACCTCATCTAAATAGTTACGTTAAATAAAAATAAAAATAAAAAGCTACGCTAAAGCTAAGCTAACAACCATTAAACACCACGTTTTTTTTTTTTAAATCAGCTTGCGCAAAACGTGTGTGTTACTGGTTCTGTATTAATTCATATCACTAATGACAAAACAGTTTTTTTTAAATCAGATAATGAATGCACTTTTTCACGCAGAACGTTAGCTTGCTGAGCTAGCTGCTAACAGGGCAGCGTCAAAAACAGGCCCGGTCACATGACCAGCTCGCTCTCTGTTTATCTCCTGCTGTCTCTGTGTTTCAGCCTCTAAGATCAGATACACGTTTACATGGGCTAACTTACCCGAATTTTAACTTTTATGACTTCTGTCGAGCCTGTGTTGGAGCGCGCTGTGTTGACGTCTCCCCCTCCCTGCCTGCTCGGTTTTGCTCCGCTCGGCTCACTCCCAAGTCACGTGACCAGTCAAATCGCAGCCTGTGCGATTAGAGAATTGCGTTTTAACATATTGCGAGATTATCGCAAAAGCGATTAATCGTTCAGCCCTACCGACGACCTTTCCGCAATGTCTCTCTCCCTCTCGCTCTCTCTCCGTTTTGCCCTCATCCTCTGCTACAATAAAGGCCACTAGAGCCCAAAAATGCGATAAAAATAATAAATAAATAAAAAAGAAAATGGGCTGAGTCCATAAAATAAAATTTTAAAAAAGCAACACTGTTGATACTGCTCCCTGCCTCGTTTAGTTCACTTCATTTCAGGAAGCTCATTCCTCTACAGCAGGGGTGTCAAAAGTCAAATAAACTGAGGGCCAAAAAAACAAATTTGCTACAAGCCAAGGGGTGGTTCAATGTTTATTATAATGGGGTGATATAAGAATTTTTTTCTTCTTTCTGCACTCTTTTCATTCAATGTTTTCTTTTTGATTAATTTGTTTTATTTCGTCTCTTTTAAATGAATGAATAAATGAATTAAATAAAATATTAAATAGCTTTTACATCTGCTAAGTTCTTGGCATAAATCAACACAGACATGTTCCTGCTTTTAGTATTTTACATTGTTTTATAATGTAGCTGTTTATGTTTTGTTTTGTTTTTTTAATACAGTTTTCTTATGATTTTTAATTAATATGCTTTTCTATGATTGTTTGCTGTTGGCTGCAAGTATCAAGCTGCAAAATCCTTCATTTTCTACAGCTGATAGCTGTTGGTCATTAATTATGATGAAGTTACAGGTAAGCAACTTCTCGGCGAACATTTGAGCTCCGTGGCTTCAGCGGTGTGTTTTTCTTGTTCAATCCGGGGAGGGCGCTCTGATTTCGGTCAGCCGCTCTCAGCCTGTCCCTCCTACGAGACGGTCAGACAGCGGGTCGGACTGGACGCAGCTGGCCACGGTCAGTCTCCCTGTTGCGGTTCAATGAGAGTGGCATCCCGCTGAAGCCCCACAGCTCGAATGTCCAACGTAAAACTAACTTGACCGCAGTTTGATGTGGCGCTATGGCTCTGCAGACATTGCAAGTTGCTGTCTTGTGGTGTTTAGTCATACCTGCAAACTCAGAAGGGATGAAAAAGGTGACAAACGTTGCGCCAACCCCCCCCCCCCCCCGAAAGATTTTGTAAATTTTTTAACATGCTTCAGGTAAAAGTCATTTACTAACCTGATTTAATGAGAACATAAATAGGAAAGATTGTGTCAACCAAAAAATCAACAACCAACAACAGCAGCAAGTCAAATACAGAACATTTTGCTAACAATACGCTGCTACGAGTCAACAGATGCATTAAAAAAACTTAAGACTTATCTCTTCAGACAGGCTTTTGGTTAATTTTGTACATTGATTTTAGAGTTTGTTATGTTTTACCTTTTTGTATAGTATTTCTGGGATTTTATTTTTCCTTTTGTTAAGCACTTTGTGACTCTCATGTCTGTGAAATGTGCTATATAAATAAAACTTACTAACAGTAAAAACTCATTTCTTAATGTTTTGCCAGAAAATTTTGAATAAAGTAGATGCCATTCCTGCATTCTGGTGTATTTTAACAAGTTGTTAAACATCTATGTTTACCTACATGTAAACACTTGATTCAATAACTATTTTAGAGACATCTAACAAAATAAAGTCAGGTCATGTGGACAGATTAAAAGATTGTTGAAATTATTATTGATCATGCATCAGGATATTTTAGACACACCTCATTCAACTAGTTCATATAGACATCATCCTGTTTTTAAACTCACTCCTGTGGCTAAGATAATGAAATTAATGACAATTTATCACAGTGGCTTTAGGGGTGCAACTGACTGTTATTAATTTTTATTTAGTTTTATTAACACAACATGCCATTTTACTAAACAATGGTGACACTCAATAAAAATATTAACTTTACCCAATGAGCAGGTGACATTTTAATAACCACCAACAGTGAATTTAGGAGGGGCTTTTTAGTTTTGTGATTTAATGATACACACCGTGGTGAAGTTAGTTCACGACTCCGTCGTGTTTTCATCAGCGTGGTTCTCCCGTGTCGTCACTTTACAAAACTGCATGTTGCAGGTTTTTTTTTATCTTTGTGAAGCTTCAAGGACTCCCACACGTTGGAGGAGTTGGCTCGAACAGTTTGCTTTGCTCTCTTCCCTCACGCTCTGTTGAACCTCGGCGCAGAGCTCTGGACTGCGGAGTTTTTTTTTTATTTTTTACTTCAGTTCAAAGATTTCACTGCCGTCTCCTCCCCCCTGTCTATCCTGAGGTTGTGATTGGCCAAAATGACGCGCTCCAACAAAGATGTTTTATTAACGACAGATGCATTACTCTGTCTTGAAATCCAGTCAGTGGGAAATGATGCATTCTAATCTGTCACGGGTCTGACCCCCCCCCCACCCCCGAAAACAAAAACTCATCGGATCTACACGAATCATGTAAATGATATATTTTGCTTTGAAAACGGCGAATTTCGCCGAAAGGTGACTAGTTTGCAGGTATGTTAGTGTAAAATACTTCCACACAGTGGAAATGTTACAATGAAAAATTGGCTAGCTGTTAGCTAAAGTGCTATTCACTCAGTCCGCATGCTGTAGCTTGTTGCAAACTATGAATTGGATTTCCTGAATGTGAGATGAGGTGGGTCTTATTACTCTGGGTTCATGAGACACGACTCTGGATCGGATCGGCCCCACCCCTACTACCGTTGCATTGTGGGGAATGTAGTGTTGGTGCGTGCAAAACACCAGCGGGCGGCTGTGGCCTGCGGGCCATTTCTAATAGTAATTAAATATCATCCAGGGAGACATAAATAATTAATTTGCGGGCCGGATCTGGCCCGTGGGCCGGGACTTTGACATATGTGCTCTACAGTTACATGAGTGGCTTGATTAGTGATTTAAAATCAGACTGAGGCAGCTTTAAGACTGACTGGTGTTTGCTGGTATTCTACAGAACTGTTGTGTAAAAGTGCCTTATGTTTCCAGATTAAAAATTGATATTTTAAATCAGCCTATTAATTTTAAAGGAATCTTTAGATTACAACATGTCCAACGTTGTCCTACCTGATGGTTGAGGTGGAAGTCTCTTTGCCTACATCCATCCTGTGCTCTCCCTCTTGGATTTGCTGGGACCAGTAAGGATGCAACCAAGCCACGTGGGACACATGACCAGCGTATACCATGGGCATTATCCAGTTTTCTATACTCAACTCACTGGAAACAGAAATGATCAAAGACAGAATGGTAATTTGACCTGAGGACATACAAACAAGATGACCTGGCATAGACATTTGAAAATTGGACAACAAACGCTAGCTTGAGTGGGTTATAGTATTTTGAACATTGAAAAAAAAAAAAGAGTTTTGTCAAGGTCTTGGCAAATGTCTTGACAATCATTTAACAATAACATTTCTAAACAAAGTCCCCAGGCTTATTATAATGGGGTAATACAAGAATTTTTTTCTTATATCACGAAGTGTTCAACCCTCCCTGGGCTGCCACCTTACCGTGGTGGAGGGGTTTGAGTGTCCCAATGATCCTAGGAGCTATGCTGTCAGGGGCTTCATGCCCCTAGTAGGGTCACCCAAGGCAGACAGGTCCTAGGTGAGGGACCAGACAAAGTGCAGCCCGAAGACCCCAATGATGAGTACAATAAATGGACAAAATGTTCCCTCGCCCGGACGCGGGTCACCGGGGCCCCACTCTGGAGCCAGGCCCGGAGGTGGGGCACGTTGGCGAGCGCCTGGTGGCCGGGCTTTCACCCATGGAGCTCGGCCGGGCACAGCCCGAAGAGGAGACGTGGGTCCCCCTTCCCATGGGCTCACCACCTATGGGAGGGGCCAAAGGGGTCGGGTGCAATGTGGGATGGGTGGTGGCCGAGGGCGGGGACCCTGGCGGTCTGATCCTCGGCTACAGAAGCTGGCCATTGGGACATGGAATGTCACCTCTCTGGTGGGGAAGGAGCCTGAGCTAGTGTGTGAGGTTGAGAGGTTCCGGCTAGAAATAGTTGGACTCACCTCAACGCATGGCTCTGGCTCTGGAACCAGTTTCCTTGAGAGGGGTTGGACACTCTTCTACTCTGGAGTTGCCCCTGGTGAGAGGCGCCGAGCAGGAGTGGGCATACTTGTTGCCCCCCATCTTGGTGCCTGTACGTTGGGGTTCACCCCGGTGAACGAGAGGGTAGCCTCCCTTCGCCTACGTGTGGGGGGACGGGCTCTGACTGTTGTTTGTGCCTATGCGCCAAACGGCAGCGCAGATTACCCACCCTTTTTGGAGTCCTTGGAGGGGGTATTGGAGAGTGCGCCTCCTGGGGACTCCCTTGTTCTGCTGGGGGACTTCAACGCTCACGTGGGCAATGACAGTGAGACCTGGAGGGGTGTGGTTGGGAGGAACGGCCCCCCTGATCTGAACCCGAGTGGTGTTTTGTTGTTGGACTTCTGTGCTCGTCATGGATTGTCCATAACGAACACCATGTTCAGGCATAAGGGTGTACATATGTGCTCTTGGCACCAGGACACCCTAGGTCGCAGTTCGATGATCGACTTTGTTGTCGTCTCATCTGATCTGCGGCCGCATGTCCTGGACACTCGGGTGAAGAGAGGGGCGGAGCTGTCCACTGACCACTACCTGGTGGTGAGTTGGCTCCGATGGTGGGGGAGGATGCCGGTCAGACCTGGCAGACCCAAACGTATTGTGAGGGTCTGCTGGGAACGTCTGGCAGAGTCTCCCGTAAGACGGAGCTTTAACTCCCACCTCCGGGAGAGCTTTGAACACGTTCCGAGGGAGGCGGGGGACATTGAGTCCGAGTGGGCCATGTTCCGCGCCTCTATTGTCGAGGCAGCTTATCAGAGTTGTGGCCGCAAGGTTGTTGGTGCCTGTCGTGGTGGCAACCCTCGAACCCGGTGGTGGACACCGGCGGTGAGGGATGCTGTCAGGCTGAAGAAGGAGTCCTATTGGGCCTTTTTGGCCTGTGGGACCCCGGAAGCAGCAGATAGGTACCGACAGTCCAAGCGGCATGCGGCTCGGGTGGTTGCTGAGGCAAAAACTCGGGCGTGGGAGGAGTTCGGAGAGGCCATGGAGAATGACTTCCGTACGGCTTCGAGGCGATTCTGGTCCACCATCCGGCGTCTCAGGGGGGGAAAGCGGTACGCGACCAACACCATTTATGGTGGGGATGGCGTGCTGTTGACCTCAACTCGGGATGTTGTGAGTCGGTGGGCGGAATACTTCGAAGACCTCCTCAATCCTACTGGCACGTCTTCCACTGAGGAAGCGGAGCCTGGGGACTTTGGGTCGGGCTCTCCAATCTCTGGTGCTGAGGTCGCCGAGGTGGTTAAAAAGCTCCGCGGTGGCAGGGCTCCGGGGGTGGATGAGATTCGCCCTGAGTTCCTTAGGGCTCTGGATGTTGTGGGGTTGTGTTGGCTTACGCGACTCTGCAATATCGCGTGGACATCGGGGGCAGTTCCCTTGGATTGGCAGACTGGGGTGGTGGTTCCCCTATTCAAAAAGGGGGACCGTAGGGTGTGTTCCAACTATAGGGGGATCACACTCTTAAGCCTCCCTGGTAAGGTCTATTCAGGGGTTCTGGAGAGGAGGGTCCGTCGGATAGTCGAACCTCGGATTCAGGAGGAGCAGTGTGGTTTTCGTGCTGGTCGTGGAACACTGGACCAGCTCTACACCCTCAGCAGGGTCCTGGAGGGCGCGTGGGAGTTTGCCCAACCAGTTTACATGTGCTTTGTGGACTTGGAAAAGGCATTCGACCGCGTCCCTCGGGGGGTTCTGTGGGGGGTACTCCGGGAGTATGGGGTACCAGGCCCATTGATATGGGCTGTTAGGTCCCTGTACGACCGGTGTCAGAGCTTGGTCCGCATTGCCGGCAGTAAGTCAGGCTCGTTTCCAGTGAGAGTTGGACTCCGCCAAGGTTGCCCTTTGTCACCGATTCTGTTCATAACTTTTATGGACAGAATTTCTAGGCGCAGCCAAGGTGTTGAGAGGATCCGTTTTGGTGGCCTTAGAATCGCTTCTCTGTTTTTTGCAGATGATGTGGTCCTATTGGCTTCATCAGATCGTGATCTACAGCTTTCGCTGGAGCGGTTTGCAGCCGAGTGTGATGCGGCCGGGATGAGGATCAGTTCCTCCAAATCCGAGGCCATGGTCTTGAGCCGGAAAAGGGTAGCATGCCCTCTCCGGGTCGGGGAGGAGGTCCTGCCCCAAGTGGAGGAGTTTAAGTATCTCGGGGTCTTGTTCACGAATGAGGGAAAACTGGAGCGTGAGATCGATAGGCGGATAGGTGCAGCGTCCGCAGTGAAGCGGGCGCTGTACCGGTCTGTCGTGGTGAAGAGAGAGCTGAGTCAAAAGGCAAAGCTCTCAATTTACCGATCGATCTACGTTCCCACCCTCATCTATGGTCATGAGCTTTGGGTTGTGACCGAAAGAACGAGATCTCGGATACAAGCGGCTGAAATGAGTTTTCTCCGCAGGGTGTCTGGACTCTCCCTTAGAGATAGGGTGAGAAGCTCAGTCATCCGGGAGGGACTCGGAGTAGAGCCGCTGCTTCTCCACATCGAGAGGAGCCAGTTGAGGTGGCTCGGGCATCTGGTTAGGATGCCTCCTGGACGCCTCCCTGGGGAGGTGTTCCGGGCATGTCCCACCGGGAGGAGGCCCAGAGGAAGACCCAGGACACGCTGGAGGGACTATGTTTCTCGGCTGGCCTGGGAACGCCTTGGGATTCCCCCAGAGGAGCTGCTCCATGTGGCTGGGGAGAGGGAAGTCTGGGCCTCCCTACTTAGGCTGCTACCCCCGCGACCTGACCCCGGATAAGCGGACGAAAATGGATGGATGGATGGATGGATGGATGGATTTCTTAACAAGTCTTTTAGCTCCAGACTGTCAATAAATTGGTGAAGGAACAATTGTATAATGTTATTGATTTGTGCAAATTGCAAAGGACATTTCATACTTGTGAACCCAAGAGTGTTATGACTGCTTGAAAACAGGAATATTTTATTTTGACAGCTGGACCATGAGGCTATTTGTTATCAGAATAAGCTTTATTGTCATTGTACCCAAATACAATGAAATTATGTTCGTACAGTCGTCCAAAGATAGGTGAAGTGCACGTAGCTGATACTACGGGGCCGTGGCCTCTTATTCTTTTCAGAAATCTTTTGCTTAAATGAGAAAAGGGGAAGAAGACATGAGATGGAATAAAAAAAAAATAAGCGGCATCGAGGCCCTCGCAGCAAAGTGCCGCTTATGGATGCGCAATATAAACGATGCACGGTGGGGTGTAACGGTACGCTAAAATCACATTTCGGTTCGGTTCAACTACAAGGAGGGCTCGGTTCGGTTTATTTTCGGTACAAAAAAAAGACAAAATAAAGACTTACAAAATGTTTATTTTGAAAATATGCCAAAAATATGTTTGTATTGTATTGTAGTAATAAATAAAAGTGACCCATTTGGATGATATTTTAAATAAACAGCACTCTACAATAAATAAACTATATTAACAATAATAAAAATCTTAATAAATACAATAACAGTCAGAACAATAAGCAGCAACAGACTGTTTACAATCTAACTAATCAAGTTTTTGTCCAGTAGCAGCAGTGTGGCTGTATTTGTCCTCATTACTGTACTCACAACTTCTTGGACCTCCTCCTCCAAGTGGGACAGGTCCTGGAACAGTTCAGAGTTCAGTTCAGTCATCACACACTTCTTAGCTGCAGGTGATCTCTGGTGGATGTCTGTCCCTGAAGTGGACAAAGAGAGCAGCTACCTCTGTCCCAGACTTGTAATAAAACAAAGAGATAAAAAAAAAAACAAGTTACCGTATTTTCTGGTGTATAGGTCGCACCTGTGTATAGGTCGCACCATCCAATTATCACCAATAGATTGGAAAAATCCCTAGATAGGTCGCACTGGTGTATAGGTCGCACCTACGTTTAGCTCTGCTGCAAATGTCTGCCACAGGAGCGCACAGCAAGGCTTTTAAGAAGATTAACACTTAAAAACAATTATTTGTTTGATAAAAATTATAGCAAATATGTGTCTGAGCTGAACTTTTCCTTAATAAATGAACGTAATTGTGAAATGAGCTGGATTTAAAAATTTGTTTCGTCGAAAGTGATAACAAGCCATATATAGGTCGCACCTGTGTATAGGTCGCAGGCCTTGAAAAAACCATAAAAAGGTGCGACCTATACACCGGAAAATACGGTAATAAGATTATGATTTTAAACAAAAAAGATTATTTAGATAATAATAATAAAATAACAATACCTCTTCTTGAACGGTTGAAGCTCTCACTCATCTCATCAGGGCTTTAATCAGCTCCAGGGCTTGTTGACAATACAGTTTTTTCATAAAGAGCTGAACTTTTTGAGTGATGGATGTCTCGTAGCGGTAGCGAGGATCAGTAACTTTAAAGCCTGCGCATATAACAACATTCAGACTTAGATTCAGAACTCATACAGTTTGTGTTATTGCTCTGGACCGATCTAATTTACCTGAAGAAGTAGTTTAAATGCAGCTGCTGTGTTGTTAGCGCACTTTGTAACAGCTGCGGTTTCTTCGTTCACATTCCGATGACGTAGTTTCAAGCGCGTTCACGTTAGACGTGTTGTCTGCTGCAGAGTCGTCCACACACACAGCTTTTGAATGTGCGCTCGTCTTAACAAGAAAGCCATAACGTTCCCAAACAGGAGCGAGCAGCTAATGGCTAATAATGCTGCGCGTGTTGCGCGATAATAGCTCCGTGCTGAAACGCGCCTAGGAAATTTTGTTCCGCGGCGGAAGCAGACCGAACCCTCGAGGGAGGTAAGACACGCGGAGGGGGGCTGTGTGTTTATATCAACAAAGCATGGTGCCTGGATGCTGCTGTGGTCCACAAACACTGCTCACCTTTAGTGGAGTTTATGACTATTAAATGCAGACCGTTTTATTTACCGAGGGAATTTACAGCTGTTATGATTGTTGCTGTATATATTCCTCCAAGCTCCAACAGCAAAGTTAGAGGTGAGGCGCTGAATGAACTATATCTGCACATCAGTGAGCAGCAAACAGCACACCCTGATGCTTTTCTCATCACGGCTGGTGATTTCAACCAAGTAGATTTAAAGAGTGTATTTCCAAAAACATACAGAAACATAAACTTTGCAACAAGAGGAAACAATACACTGGACCAAGTTTACACCACCATGAAAAATGCCTACAGAGCCCTCCCCCTCCCCCACATTGGTGCTTCTGACCATATCTGTGTTATGCTAAAGCCAGCATACAGGCCACTGGTGAAAGTCACAAAACCAGTCCGCAAGCAGATACGAGTGTGGCCAGAGGGGTCTTCAGAGGCACTCCAGGACTGTTTTGACACCACAGATTGGGGTATGTTCAAAGAAGCTGCTACCACAAACAACAACTTATGTCTCCAGGAGTACTCAGACACTGTATGTTCATACATCACCAAGTGCATTGATGATGTAACTAACCTCAAGACCATCACTGTTCGGGCTAATCAGAAGCCATGGCTGACAGCTGAGGTTTACAGACTCCTGAGAGCCAGGAATGCTGCCTTCAAAGCGGGAGATCAGGTGGGCCTGAGGGCAGCCAGAAAGAACCTGGATCGGGGCATCAGAAAGGCCAAGAAGCAGTATTCCAGGAAAATAGCTCACCGTTTCAAGGACAGCAAGGATACACGCAGTCTGTGGCAGGGAATACAGACCATCACAAACTACAAACCACCCCCCCAGACCTGTGACAGCTCAACCTCTACGCTGAATGAACTGAATGAGTTCTTTGCTCGGTTTGAGGCAAGTAACAGCACACCTGCACATAAACTCCCCCCCTCTCCTGATGGCCAGGTGCTGGCGCTGTCCTCAGACAGCGTAAGGCGATCATTTATCAAGATTAACGCCCGGAAGGCCTCTGGTCCTGACAACATACCTGGTCGTGTGCTGAAGGACTGTGCAGGGGAACTCGCAGCGGTCTTCACGGACATCTTTAACATCTCACTGAGCCAGGCCATCGTCCCCACCTGTTTCAAAGCCACCACCATCATCCCTGTCCCAAAGAAGGCAACGCCCGCATGCCTCAATGACTATCGCCCAGTAGCACTCACCCCCATCCTGATGAAGTGCTTTGAACGGCTAGTCATGAAAAGCATCACATCTGTCCTCCCTGCCTCCCTGGATCCCTTCCAATTTGCATACCGACCTAATCGCTCAACCGACGATGCCATCTCCTCTGCCCTCCACACAGCTCTCACACATCTGGACACGAAGGACTCTTATGTTAGAATGCTGTTCATCGACTTCAGCTCGGCATTCAACACCATCATCCCCCAACAGCTCATCCATAAACTGGACAGTCTGGGGCTGAACACCTCAATGTGTAACTGGCTGCTAGACTTCCTGACCGGGAGACCACAGACAGTACGGATCGGGAGTAACACATCTAGCACCATCACATTGAACACAGGGGCCCCACAAGGATGTGTGCTGAGCCCCCTTCTATTCACCCTGCTAACACACGACTGCACACCATCGTACAGCTCCAACCACTTCATCAAGTTTGCGGACGACACAACAGTGGTAGGTCTCATCAGCAACAACGATGAGACGGACTACAGGAACGAGGTGAGCCGCTTGGCCTTGTGGTGCGGACACAACAATCTCACTCTCAACGTGGAGAAGACAAAGGAGATTGTCGTGGACTTCAGGAAGAGGGATGCACAACATGCCCCTCTGACCATCAACAGCACCGCAGTGGAGAGAGTGGACAGCACCAAGTTCCTGGGAGTGCACGTCTCGAAGGACCTGTCCTGGAGCAGGAACACTGCAGCACTGGCCAAGAAGGCTCACCAGCGCCTCTACTTTCTCCGCAAGCTGAAAAGGGCTGGAGCTTCAACCCCCATCATGTGCACCTTCTACAGGGGTGCCATAGAAAGTGTCCTGACCAGCTGCATCACGGTGTGGTTTGGTGCATGTACTGCATCATGCCGCAAGAGCCTCCAGCGCATCGTGAGAGCAGCTGAGAAGATCGTCGGCACCTCCTTGCCCTCACTGCAGGACTTACACAGCAAACGCCTCACTCGGAAAGCCCTCTGCATGGCAGGTGATCCCACACACCCACTACACAGCCGCTTTAGACTGCTGCCATCAGGGAGGAGACTGAGGAGTCTCCAGGCTCGAACCAGCAGACTGAGAGACAGCTCTGTTCATCAGGCAGTCAGAATGCTAAACACTCTGCCTGCTCTGCCTCCCCTCCCATTTGAACTGCCTTAACACAAAAAACTTTCTCACACATTACCACTCAACACAAAGTTTTTAACACTGGACCCTGTGTCATCAAACGGGTTATCCACCTTATTCCTGATTTCCCGCCACTACCCATAATTCATAGTGGAAACCGGTTTTTTACTTCCGCAGGCGGTCCCGCGCTGTTGTTTACATTTGCAGAACAACAGCTTGTTATCTTCAAAAATAGCAGTGTTCAGAGTTGACCCCATCATGTCAGACGAAGCGGTATTGCCCTCTGGTGGAGAAGGGCAACAAGTTGTCACCAAGGACATTATAATTATTTGACTACGAGGAGTGCCTAAAACGAGGAGCTTCTTAGCTTAAAATCCATGGATGGATGCTGTAACCAGTTACAGATTTGTGGAGGACATCCAAATCTTCATGTTAATAACAGGTGACTGACTGGCAGAGTACGGTAAGTGATAACGTTCATCATGTCCCTCGTAGCTGCTGCAGCTAAGCTAATAGCTAATATGTACTACTTCAGCTTACCTGATGTACTGTAAATTGTGTACCACAGTAAAGATCGCTATTTCTCACATTACTACATTATTTATTTTGCCTATGAATGCCTTTCATACTTAAACTAGTGTTGTAACTAGTGTTAACAAAATAAATTTGTAATTATTAATTAAATAGTATGGAAAATGTATAGATTGATCAGAGATGAACCAGTTCAGGAAATGCAGTTTAAAAGATGAGTTTTAAGCCTGCTCTCAAAACAAACATTCTCTGCAGCCCGGTTAAATACCTGAAACAAGAACAGCATTTTAATCCTCCTCTGTGTTGTATTTCTGTGTTAAGGTACCGGTACTCTCAGGAGATGGATGGAACTCCACTTGGTCCAGAAGTTTTGTGCAGTCGTACATGTACACAGCAACAAATGAGTGATAATAAAATATTCTATAAATAAATCTGCTGTTCATTTACATTTTTTCTATTTGTTGTTATTTCAATAATTAAGATACACAGTTTAATGTCTAATAATGTGAAGTAGTTTCATTGTGATGTCACCCCTAGTCATTCTAATGCATACCGTAAATAAAAACTAAAAGTATTGATTGTTCTTTGGCCAGTTTAGTTTTATTCACATGTGAAAAACATAAAAACATTCATTTTGCTTATAAGTTTCATCATCTAGGAGACTGACAAAGTTCAGAGTGAAAGTTATAATTATAAATTTAAAACAGTTGAAACTGAATACTGTACAATATGAGAACTGTGGGTGGTTTTGTCTTAATGAAAATGAATTGGCTCAGAATAAATACCAGATCAAAAACACTTCAACAAGCAATGATGAAGACCAGCAAACTGGAACATGTCAGGATTAGCTTCTCAGCTGCTGCTCAGCCTCTGTCATGTTTACCTGCTGCTTTCCTTCTGCAGGTGTTCCTGATCACCTAATCAGTATCTTCCTATTTAGTCTCTGTAACTTTCAGCAGGAGGGAGGAGTTTGGGTTCCTGACTTCACATGAAGAGGAGCTGGTTTCCTGAGGTTGCAGAGGAGAAATCCTTGCACACGACATTAATTGAGCATTCTATCAGGATCCGCGTGGAAGCTGGACTCGTTGGACGCCAGGACCGGTTCAAGCTGGGATCTGGACCGGACGGCGCCGACAGAGGGACCCAAAGGCAGGAGACCAGATGGCTCGGAAAGACAAAAATGACAATTAGTGAACTGCACAAACATCACACAGGATAAATACCTAGAGGAACCACAATTACTTACCAGGCCCCCTTAGGAGGCCCTCGGTGTAGACTGAAGCAGAACCACGCAGATCCTGACACCATGGAAGGACAATGCTCAATTAATGTCGTGTGCAAGGATTCTGCAGAAGGAGAGCAGCAGGTAAACATGACAGAGGCTGAGCAGCAGCTGAGCAGATAATCATGACAGAGCAGCAGGTCCTCATGACAGTTTTACATGACAGAGGCTGAGGAGCACCTGAGAACCTAATCCTGACAGAACAGATTCCTCTTCATGTGGAACCGTCCGATTGCAGCCAACTCCTCAGGAATCCAAAACTGGACCCAGGTGTAGGATCTGAGACTGGACCCAGGTGTAGGATCTTATCTCTGGATGGATCTCGGCCCTTCGCTCTTCTGTAAAGTAGAAAAAGAAAACTGGTCTTGTCATAGACAGTGTGTTATACCATACAGTATTTGTACTAAAATGTTGAGTAAATAAAGCATTTACTTAACAAATATGTCATTAAATAATATAGCCTAAATACATGTGTGTATAACACACACATATTTATATTATTTAATGACAGATTTGTTAAGTAAATGCTTTATTTACTCACATTTTAGTACAAATGGAGCTTCATGTGCACTTTTCTCTTATTTTATTCACATCATTATTTTAAGTGTGCTTTAATAACTCTGGTTTAATGACGGGTCAGGTTTTGAGGCCGGCTGTCTTTGTTGACCCGGTCTGTCTTGGAAAAAAGATGTGTAAACTGTCTCAATCATATCTAACCATCTAAATAACAGTTTAACTAAAATAACACACAGCCAAAAAAAGTCCAGGCTCAACACAGAACCAGCACTTTGTTTTGAGTGTTACGTGTGGAAGTTAGCATGTAAAGTAGCGACATGCTAAGCTAACCACAACATTAGAGACGCAAAATCATGAAAAAAAAAAAAAACGCTACTACACACAAAGGGTTATACTCTAACATTGTTCTGACAGTTTCACAAAATGATTTATATAGAATATTTTGTTTACCGAACTAAAGTTGATCGGAGCGCGACATCTTCGAGAGCAGATCCTAGCCAGACAGAGAGAGGAGGGGCTGCAGTGAGCTACTCCGTTGAGCTCGGATCCTTCACGTGTCATTATTTTTGGGATTAAGTGAGAACAATGTTTTGCCCAAACGTCTACCCGGCTGTAACACCCTCCGACCCAGCAAGAAACAACCCAAAAAATTTAAAAAAAACGAGAGAAAATTAACTGGTGTGCAGACAATTTACTTCCGCCGGAAGTAAACTACTTCTTCTTCTGGTGTTTTTGGGCGGTTTGTCTTTGGAACGTTGGCGCACCGGATGTAGAAAACCGGCAGGGGGCGGTATAGGACTGTCATGGCAGCCCACACACACACTGGCAGAATAAGGTGGATTCACTAAACTCTCGGTCATGTGCTCATTCAGTTTGCACTACTTCTCATATTTGCACTAATGTTTGTATTACATTACTGCCTATAGTCATACTACTGTTTACATTCACTGTTTACATTTATTAATACGGTTTACATTTATTACTACTGTTTTACATTTATTACTACTGTTTACATTTACACTACTTTTATATCTACACTACTGCTGATACATATACAGTATTCTCTGACTAGCCTTATCTAAGGATGCCAAATGTGCCTTATGTGCCTTACTGCATATGCCACTTTGCCTCTATACCAACATCAACTACCTCATACATATACTGTGTACATTAACTCATATGCTGCTGTGCCACTCTTTGCAAATGTCAATGCTAGAACCTTCAGTTTATTTTATAGATATACTTTTTATACTACTATGAAAAAACTCAGGACAGTATTACACTTTTATTATTTCATTTTATGCTTATGTTCATTGGGTGTTTGGTGTTTTAGGGGTGTTTGGTGTTTCAGTGTTGGTGTAAATTTTCATACTTTTATACTACTATGAAAAAACTCAGGACAGTGTTACACTTTTACTATTTTATGCTTATGTTTATTAAATGTTTTAGTGTTTAGTGTTTAGATGGTTACTGTTGCACCGAGGGACTGAGAGAAACGCAATTTCAATCCTGTGTATGTCAGAGTCAGAGAGTCTTTATTGTCATTTGCACCGCATGTGGTACATGTGATGAAAACGAGATTATGTACACGGGGTCCCAGTTACATCCAACAACAAATGCAAGAGAAAAACAGTAATAACATCTAGAACTAACTAAGAAAAACATCAACTAGTAATACACTAAGCTTAATATAGTGGGAATAAACAGCAGCACGAACATGAGTTTGTATGAGCAGATGGTCACAGATGAACACAGCAACAAGAAAACAGATCAGCATCAGTATGATGTAGGGCTGTGCGATATGACGATATATATCGTGGGGACGATAGAAACGTGTCTATCGTGCTACTTTCCTTCTATCGTCTCTATCGTGATAAATAAGAATAAAAAATAACTGTCGCAAAGAAGCTTCATATTGTGGTTTTGCGAGATGACGGCGCTGCTTTATGTTTGACGCACGCGCGGGTTTGCGACACATGCTTTATGATGTTAAACTCGAGAGCAACAGAGACGCAGGCGCATGAAGCCGGTGTCTCAACAAGGAGAAAACAGCTGCACAGGCAGCCCAAGAAGAATAACTTTTACCAAAAAGAGGGGGAAGCTCACCTTGTTAGCTTCCATTATTTCGCTCCGCTGAAACTCGGAGACAAAATGGGTCCAGAGGACACGAACCCAGAGTCCAACCGAGTCCGAACTCGGGTCCAGTTAACCAATACAAAACAGACCAGAGACACAACAGAACCGCAATCAAACGCAACGTTTTCTCTTTTCTGTTTCTTGCTTTGTTTACTCAAACTTCAGAGCGGATTTCTTCTTCGTGAGTTTCATTAGCAGCTGTTGTTTTACCGCCACCTGCAGGAAAAATTTGGACCAAAGTGGAGTTGTTTGTTTGTTTGTTAGTTTATTCATTTTATAATATGAAATACAACAATTAACGTATTCATAATAGAAAAAATAAATAAAATAAAATGAAAGGTAAAAGATGAAGAATAAATCTTATTAAATCTGCTCCTTATTCATAATAATAATAATAATAATAAACTTTATTTGTATAGCACCTTCCACAATGCCTTGCATTGACCAAGGTGCTTAACAGGATAAAAAGAAGAATAAACGGGAACAATAGATCAATGAAAATAGAATAAGAAACCACAGCGATAAAAGAAGGCAATGGAAATAAAAAATGCTACATACTAAAATAACACAAGTAATAAAAGTTACACACAGAAAGCTTTTTTGAACAAGTGGAAATAAAAATGCAATTGAAATAAAGATGCTACATACTAAAATACAAAATAATAAAAGTTACACACTGAAAGCTTTTTTGAACAAGTGGGTCTTCAGTTTGGTTTTGAACAGAGTCGGATCGGAGGTGGCACGCAGCTCAAGGGGGAGGCTGTTCCAGGCTTTTGGGCCGGCAACAGAAAATGACCGGTCTCCCCATTGCTTGTACCTCGAGCGAGGCACCTCCAGCAGGTGTTGACTGGCAGATCGTAAGTCCCTGCCAGGCTGATGGACTTTCAGAAGTTCTGAGATGTAGAGGGGAGCAAGTCCATTCAGAGCTTTGAAAACAAACAGCAGCAACTTGAACTGTATCCTGAACTGAACTGGGAGCCAGTGTAGAGAGGACAGGACAGGAGTGATGTGTTCATATTTTCGTGTGTTGGTCAAAAAGCGCGCGGCAGAGTTCTGTACAAGCTGTAAACGGGA
>JBBPBX010019955.1:7535-35559 GCA_038048925.1 Garcialebias charrua | reverse complement strand
CCGGTGGAAAATCTTTTTTTATAAACGAAGCGGCGGCGTTTCGTTTGGCCTCCCGCTCCCTCCGCTGAGGTCCGGCCTTTGTGGAGCGTGGGTTTATCTGAAGCTGTGGTGCAACATAAAAAGATCAGAACCTTCATCTGCAGAGTCGAGCTGCTCCACTCAGATGTGCAGTGAGCAGCTGGCCACCACCACCACCACCACCACCACCACCACCACCACCACGTCCATGTGACGGAGCAAAATGTTTATTTAACGGCTCCACGACCCAGAAACCTCTGAGCAACAGAGTCCCAACGCTCAGCAGTTGGAGAACTCATGAACATCAACACCTGCAGCTCCACAAAATGGAAAAGTTGGTTCTGGCAGAGGCAGGGGCGCGTTTAGCCTCTTTCTGCGGGGGGGCTCACGCTCCCCAAAATTTTAACTCAGCCCCCCCCTGAAAAATAAAGATTCCAACATTAGGATTCCATAAGATTCACAGAAATATGTAATAAATTTAAAAGATGGAATGAATTTGAAATAAACGAGGAGACTCTTCAACGGACCAGTCAGTCCTCAGCGCCACCTGTCAATCAATCCAGTGGTCTCGTCAGCAACTGACCAATCAGCGATCACAATTCATCTCAAAGGTAACGCCCCTCACCTGCAGGAGCTGCTCCACCTTTTCCTCCAACACTGTCGGGGTTTTGCTTGATGAACGACCTGCGGTCAGAAGAGTCGTCGCTCGTGAACAAAACCCTGAGATGCTTGAACTCCTCCACTGGAGGCAGAACCTCCACCCTCCACCTGAAGAGAACATCCACCCTTTTCTGACTGAGGACCACGGCCTCAGATCTGGAGGTGCTGGTTCTAATCCCAGCTGCTTCACACTCGGCTGTGAACCGCTCCAGTGAGAGCTGGAGATCATGGCACGATGATGCAACAGGAAAACATCATCTGCAAAGAGATGAATCCTGAGAGCACATGGACTCCTCCTCTCCCTGGCTGCACCGAGAAGTTCTGGCCATGAAAGTTATGAACAGAATCGGTGACAATCCATCAAACAAACATCTTGTGTGCCAAATCTGACTTGGTCACTGATCTGATGGGTCGTAAACGGTAAACTGGTCACGCAGAACTTCTTGGGCTCGGCGTTCAAGTCTTCACAGACACTGGAAGTTTCCTCGTTGGACTTTTGTCAGAAGGCGACAGCGCCTGTGTCCATCGGTGCAAGAAGACAAGTGGTTATTGGACAAGCATCTACCACTGGTTAACTTCGAGTCAATCCCATTTAAAATGGCCGCCAGAGCAAACACAATCCCAGCTTCAGCTCCATGAGCGTGATGTGGTAGTAGCTGAGCATCGTCCACAGCACACACGCTGAGCATTAACACTTTGTTTAGAGATGGTTGCCATCTTCAATAAAACCATCAGACCAGCAGCAGACCAGTCGTTCCTCTGAGGAACCCCAAACGGGTTCTGGGTCAACTGGATCAAAGTGTTTGACTCGTGGACCCCTGACCTGAACCGACGGGTCAGTCACGGGTTTCTGCAGAACTTCAAGCCCATCTGTGGAGGATCATCGGTCGTTTAGGTCAGCTAAGGTTAGCTTGGGTCAGTCGGGCTGTGAGACCAGGACCGGGGACCTTCAGTCTACAGGTCCACACTCCAGGTCAGGAGGTGACGATGTGTTGCTTTGTCCATAACGGCCTCCATCTCACCATAACCCAGAATCCTTCACTGCATCCATAAAACCCTCTGTGGTCCTTTCCTCGTTCCTAGCAGCTCCGTGATCAACTGTGTCCAACAGGGTACACAATCTTCTTTCTGATGTCCCCTCTTCAGGGGTCTCCACAGCGAGTTCTCCATCTCACGTGTGTCCTCTGTCCTCTGCATCCTCTGTCCTCACTCCAACTACCTTCATGTCCTCTCTAACTGCATCCATATATCTCCTCTTTGTCTTTTTCCTGGCAGCTGCATTTCTAACATCCTTCTACCAATATACCCACTGTCCCTCCTCTGGACATGTCCAAACCACTGTCCCTCCTCTGGACATGTCCAAACCACTGTCCCTCCTCTGGACATGTCCAAACCACTGTCCCTCCTCTGGACATGTCCAAACCACTGTCCCTCCTCTGGACATGTCCAAACCACTGTCCCTCCTCTGGACATGTCCAAACCATCTCAGTGTGTCCTCCCTAACTTTATCTCCCAGTTGTTCAACATGTGCTGTACCTCTGATGATCTCATTCCTGATCTTATCCATCCTTGTCTCTCCTAAGGAGAACCTCAACATCTTCATTTCTGACACTTCCAGTTCTTTCTCCTGTCTTTTTGTCCATGTCTCTGTCTCCTGTCTTTTTGTCCATGTCTCTGTCTCCTGTCTTTTTGTCCATGTCTCTGTCTCCTGTCTTTTTGTCCATGTCTCTGTCTCCTGTCTTTTTGTCCATGTCTCTGTCTCCTGTCTTTTTGTCCATGTCTCTGTCTCCTGTCTTTTTGTCCATGTCTCTGTCTCCTGTCTTTTTGTCCATGTCTCTGTCTCCTGTCTTTTTGTCCATGTCTCTGTCTCCTGTCTTTTTGTCCATGTCTCTGTCTCCTGTCTTTTTGTCCATGTCTCTGTCTCCTGTCTTTTTGTCCATGTCTCTGTCTCCTGTCTTTTTGTCCATGTCTCTGTCTCCTGTCTTTTTGTCCATGTCTCTGTCTCCTGTCTTTTTGTCCATGTCTCTGTCTCCTGTCTTTTTGTCCATGTCTCTGTCTCCTGTCTTTTTGTCCATGTCTCTGTCTCCTGTCTTTTTGTCCATGTCTCTGTCTCCTGTCTTTTTGTCCATGTCTCTGTCTCCTGTCTTTTTGTCCATGTCTCTGTCTCCTGTCTTTTTGTCCATGTCTCTGTCTCCTGTCTTTTTGTCCATGTCTCTGTCTCCTGTCTTTTTGTCCATGTCTCTGTCTCCTGTCTTTTTGTCCATGTCTCTGTCTCCTGTCTTTTTGTCCATGTCTCTGTCTCCTGTCTTTTTGTCCATGTCTCTGTCTCCTGTCTTTTTGTCCATGTCTCTGTCTCCAGACCATACAACATAGCTGGTCTCACCTTTGACCTTTGCTGACACCTTTTTGTCACAAATCACTCCTGAAACTTTTCTCCATCACTCCATCCTGCCTGGACTCTCTTCTTCACCTCTTTACCACATTCCCCATTTTCCTGGACAGTGGACCCCAAGTACTTGAAGTCCTGCACCTTTGTGACCTCTGACCCTTGGAGCCTCACCTGTTGTGTCTCGTGTGTTAAGGTGAGGCAAAGGACCGACTTGTTCCTGAGGTCATTCGAGGTCCTTCCCACTCGTCGGGGTCGGTCATGAACAGTTATTTTGGTTCTGGTTTTGTTTGCACCACCTCGACCCAACAGAAATATCGTTGGCTCATCCTTTTCTTCGTGAACACACGTGGACGCCCGATTCTGAGTTTGGCTGCTGTCGGCCTGAGCGCCGTCTGCCTGTTGATATTTAAACAAAAGGTCAGGCTTTGCTGGAAATCTGAGTTTCCAACGACCGATCCGAGCGTGTGTGTGTGTGTGTGTGTGTGTGTGTGTGTGTGTGTTGTGAATGAGCAGCTTGCAGAGTAATCTCTCCCTGATCCCTTCAGCCGTCAGTTTTCACACTGAAGTAGATCTCAAATTATTCCACACTAAGACTTTTTACAATTATGTGTGTCGCTCAGAGTCATCCTGTTAACACTAATAGATTAATGTGTTAACTGTGGATTTATTGTTGAGTTTTAAAAAACACACAGAATTAGTTCAAGGTGCTGTTTGTAAAGTTTTTAACTTATTGGGATAGTTTGGGTGCTCTGGACAGTTTCTTTTGTTGGTGAAACGTTTCGTCCTTCATCCAAAGGACTTCATCAGTCCGAGGAGCCACAACATGTTGGGCGGCCTCAGAGGAGTCGACGGGGGACGGGTGTCTCCAGAAACCGTCTCGGCCCACTTTGCGTGTGCCGCTTGTAGCTCCTCTGACTGATGAAGTCCTTTGGATGAAGGACGAAACGTTTCAACAAGAAACCGTCCAGAGGACCTGAATTAACTTTGTTGGATTTTACTTTGATTATCGAGGATGAACTTTGACGTTATGAACAATTCACATCATCCCGCTACAGCGTTTTGTTCGACATCAGTTTAAATAAATAGTTTTGTTCTGACCAAACTGATGAGCTAAAGGCTAGTCCGAGCAGCAAAACAAAGTGGACTGCTGTTAAAACCCTTCAATAAAAAAATAGATTTTGTTAATATTTTATAAACACATATCAATTTTAGAGTAGTAATTTACATAAAACAATGAACAGCAGCAGCTAGCTGTAGAATTTCCAGAGAAGTCTGTTACGTCAAGGGCTCAAAAACTTATTTAGTCCCACAAAGCTAGTGAATTATTTAAACCTCAAATGCAGAAAATTCTAGAAAAGTAACTAATTGGTGCAAAAAGTCAAACAGAAATAATCAGACTTCACAAAACTGGCTAGTTCGTTAGCCCAAAAGTCCAGTAAATTTAACAAATCTTCCTAATTAGCCTAATAACGCATTCGATTCAACAACACTGGGTAGCTACATGATACAATCATCTCATTCCACAAAGCTCGCTAATGAAGCTCCAACTGTCGTTCATTTGAGAACCCTGAAGAGTTAGGTGATCCAAAAAAGCTAATTCCATTAAACTAGCTAAATACTTCAACCCCAAATTCAGTAAACGCTACGATGCTAGCTTGTTAGCTCAAAAACTCGATACAAAAATAATCAGACTCCAGAAGGTAGCTAGTTAGTAAAAAAAAAAATCAAATCAACTGTACAAACTGCATGGAAGGTCCAGGAACATCTCACAGGACCCACGGAGCATGTGGAAGGTGTGCATCAGACTAACAGCACAGGCGAACAATGCCCTAACACTGCCTGATGCTCTCAACAGGTTCTACGCACGCTTTGAAGACCCAAACAGACCTCCCAGCACCAGACTCACCTCACCATCTGAAGACGAGTTCCTCAGAGTGACCTCAGTTGAAGTAAGGAGGACCTTCAGAAGGACCTCAGCACTGGCTCTCCTCAGGGCTGTGTGTTGAGCCCCCTTCTGTTCACTCTGCTCACATATGATTGTGCACCTACCCATCCAGGCTGTCATATTGTAAAGTTTACAGATGATACAGCGGTGGTGGGATGCATCACAAACAATGATGAGTCCAGCTACAGACAGGAGGTGGAACACCTGGAGAGCTGGTGCAAAGAGAATAATCTTCACATGAATGTGAAGAAGATGGAGATAATAATAATTAATAATAATTTGTCACATTTGTCATCTGTGTATGTTTCCCATACTTGACAGACGAAATTGGTCTTCTGCCTTTAACCCAACCACCACCAGGTGGTGCAGCGAGCAGCCGTGGTCAGCGCTCGGGGAGCTGGAGAATTAGATGTGCACTCATAGACACCCCAAGGTGTGTAGTGGCCGGGGCGCGAACCCGCGTCCTTCGGGTCCCAAGTCAAAAGCCTTAGCCACTACACCATCTTGGCTCCAAGATGACTGTGGACTTCAGAAGGAACAAACAAACCCACTGAACATAAGAGGATCTGCAGTGGAGGTGGTCTCCAGCTACAAGTACTTGGGTGTACACTTGAATGATAACCTCAGCTGGAGCAACAACACCACCAGCCTGATCAAGAAAGGTCATCAGAGACTTTATGCTGGTGAAGATTCTCAGTCGTCCAGGACATGATCAAATCAAAAAAGGCGTTCAATACAGGATCAATGTTATATGTTATGTTATATCAATGATATATGTTACAAACCCCTTCTGTTAAGCTGTGATGTGTTGTTTTGTCATTTTAAATAGAATGGGCATGTTATCTCAGGTATTTTGTGGTGTTATTTCAGTTTCCAATTTCATATGTTGGTGCGTGGCTTGTCAGCCTGTATAAAACTTCTCGGTCTCACAGCTTCCATTCATTCAGAATTGAAAAAGACTTCTGGACAGAAGTCGAAACGTTTTCTGCAACAAATAAAGTCCAGTTGATCCTGTATTGAACGCCTTTTTTGATCAGAGACTCTACTTCCTCAGACGGCTGAGACGAGCTGGTCTGAGCAGCCCAGTCCTCACCTCCTTCTACAGGTGTGCAGTGGAGAGCGTCCTGTGCTCCAGCATCAACGTGTGGCATGGAGGCTGCACAGTTGAAGAGAGGAAAGCTCTACAGAGAGTGGTGAAGGCTGCACAGAAGTCTGTTGGAGTCAGTCTCCCCACCATCACAGACATTTACACCTCCAGATGCAGGAAAAGAGCCACCTGCATCATGAAAGACCTCACTCATCCAGCACACTCACTCTTTGCCCCACTCCCCTCAGGACGGAGGTTGAGGAGCATCAAGTGTAGAACCACTAGACTGAGGAACAGCTTCTACCCTGAGGCTGTTAGACTCATGAACATCTAACCAGGAGAATCACTGTAATGACACTTTAACTGGTGATGTGTCATTTTGTCCATGCTGCCGGTTTATTACTTTAAGCAGATGTATTCAAGCCATCTACTCACAACAGACTCAGGTTCAGGCTGCTGTTTAATACACATTATATTATTTCTCTACCTGGATTATTGAGCATGCATCAGGGTATTATATTATTGTTGTTTAGCGTATATCTTAGATCTTTGTATACCATATCTTTTTTCATACTTTATATTTTTGCTATTGTTGGATGTAACTGGGACCCTGAATGCATCATTTTGTTCCTCTTCATGCACCACATGTGATGAGAATGACAATAAAGTCACCTTGAACCTTGAATACTATTTTGTGAATTATATACCCAAATATATCGAACTAAAAAACAGCTACGGTAGTTTGCCCCAGTGTCTAGCTTATTTGACTATGTTAATCTTGTTAGATGACCCAAAATTCAATCAAGACTCTGTTCATTCCTCAAGGCTAAGTCCTCTAAACCTCAAACAACACAACACTATCTTATTAACACAGAAACTTTAGATGTGGTTCGTTGAAAACAAGTACAGTATTTTCTGGTGTATAGGTCGCATTGTCCAATTATCACCAATAGATTGGAAAAATCCCTAGATAGGTCGCACCTACGTTTAACTCAAATGTCTGCCACAGGAGCGCACAGCAAGGCTTTTAAGAAGATTAACACTTAAAAACAATTATTTGTTTGATAAAAATTATAGCAAATATATGTCTGAGCTGAACTTTTCCTTAATAAATGAACGTAATTGTGAAATGAGCTGGATTTAAAAATTTGTTTCACCGAAAGTGATTACAAGCCATATATAGGTCGCACCTGAGTATAGGTCGCAGGCCTTGAAAAAAACCATAAAAAGGTGCGACCTATATACCGGAAAGTACGGTAGGCTATAGCTACAAGTAAATGTGACATCTTCCTTTAAAGTACACAACATTTGTCAGCAAGAAACTGTTTCATTGGGTCAACACCGACACAAAGTAAAGTATACCGACTAATAGAAGTGGTTTTAGTTTGTGGCTTCTTGACTGGTTGACCTAAACCAACATGGCCCTGTGGAAACAAAATGTTGCTCATACCTTTGAAGGTTCAATAAAATTATACGACGTGTCAACAATCCCAAAGTCCCACCTGGGTGAAGTGTTGCTGGTCGTGTTGTTGTGTGGACCAAAGAACACGGGGCAACACGTCCAAACTGACACGGACACGAGTGGTTCATGGACGGAAGACACACGAGACGACAAACGCTGAGACGTGTGGGACAACGGGTCAAACCCAGAACGTTCCGTCTCGTGTCAGCACGAACCCAGAGCAAACAAAGACACAACTTTTACAGGTCCTGAAAACAACCGTCGTCTCAATGCCAGCGAAGTAAAACGAAGACGAAACAGCGAGACATTTTACTGCACGACTAAAACACCTTGTTCTCATTCAGGAAAATATAAAACTACTTTATTTAAAAAGCACTTTAATATCAACACTGTTGGCCAAAGTGCTGTGCACTAACACAAACAAGCACAAAAACCATCAAACCAACAGATACCATACAAGCAATGAACTGTTCAAATCATAAAAATGTCAAAACAAATAACTTGAAAACAGTAAACCAACATTTCGAGCCGAGTTAAAAACCAAAGAGAAAAATGTGTTTTCAGAGCAGATTTAAAAACAGGAAGTGATGTCAGAGGTCAGTTCAGGGGCAGCTCGGTCACCTCTCAGCCTCCTGTTGGACTTTGGGACGACCAACAGCAGCTGATCAGCTGACCTGAGGGAACTAGGGATGCACCGATCCACATTTTTCACTTCCGATCCGATACTTAAATCTGGATATCGGTCGATACCGATACTTTCCCAATCCAATACTGTTCAAGTATATAAGTCTGTATAATCAATTTTTTGAACTGAAAACATTAATTTTAACAATGTGTGAGTTACACCCAATGAAGACACTCTGGGCCTTACAACAGGAAACTCACAAACTTTAACAGCACACAAGAGGCAGGTCTATACCACACACAACCTTCTCACTCATGGTGCAGCTGGAAAACTAAAATACCGCTAAGCATTATGGGAAAGACAACAAAATCCACTCCCGTAGTGGTTAAAGGGAGTGGACTGTGTTGTCTTTCCCATAATCCTTAGCGTTTTTTTAGTTTTTCAGCTGCACCATGAGTGAGAAGGTTGTGTGTGGTATAGACCTGCCTCTTGTGTGCTAAGTAAGGTTGTGTGTTTCCGGTTGTAAGGCCCAGAGTGTCTTCATTGGGTTTAACTCACACAATGTTAAGATGGCAGTCACAGAATGTGGTGGAACACAAGTGCACTTTGAAGCTGGATCGGAAATATCGGCAGGTTGGATCCAATACTCAAAAGTATGCTGGTATCGGATACCGGTACTGGATCGGGTTGGCCCCATCCCTAGAGGGAACGTGAGGGAACATCTGGAGCAGGTCGGACGAATACTGTGAGTCCATGAAGACATTTGAAAACAAATGAAAGGACCTTCAAATTAATCCAGAAATGAACTGGGAGCCATGATTCTACAACAGGGGTGATGTGCTCTGGTTTTCTGGTACCAGTTAAAAGATGAGCAGCAGCGTTCTGAACCAGCTGAAGTCGAGTCATGACCGGCTCAGACCCACATGAAGTGAATTACACCAGATGAGTTGTGATGGAAGCATGGATTAAAATCTCTAAATGATGGTTTGACCTTGGCCAGTTGTCTCAGGTGATAAAAGCTGGACTCGACCACAGATTTAATCTGTGCATCCAGTTTAAAATCATTGTCCAGCCTCACACCCAGGTCAGTTGCTGTCTCAGTCAGATGATGTGTTCAAGGACCCAGATCAGCATGGACTATGGAACCATCACTGGGCTTAAACAACAAGACCTCGGTCTTTTGTTCATTAAAATGTAAAAAGTTCTGTGACGTCCATGCTTGGACTTCTGTCATACATTCCAGGAGTTGCTTCATGGAGAACTGTTGATCTTGGTTTGATGGAAGATAAATTTGGATGTCATCAGCATAAAAATGATGAAAAATGCCATATTTCCAGAGAATATATCCCAGAGTGAATAAACAAAGGGAAAACAGAAGGGGGCCAAGGATAGATCCTTGAGATACTCCACATGCGAGAGGCGCTACAGAGGACTCAAAAACTCCAATGTGCACACAAAAACGCTTTTTTATGTTGAAGAGGATCTAAACACCTCATTGTTGTATCGTTTCCCTGGAACATTAATCTGATCTAACTCGAGTCTCGTTTCTATGAACGTTGACTTTTTTTTGTTGGTAAAGCGAACAGAAGTGAAAAGGAGCGTGAATATTGTTTTGAGCCAACAGCTGCTGTTTAACAGCCATTTCACCGGCTTTTTTAATGCACATTTAGTAGAAATGAGCGAGAAACAATGAGGGGAAATCCATTGTGCTCTCTGGATGTTTGTAGAAACGTACAGATGTTGAAGACTGAACTCATTAGAATCATTAGCAGCGCATCAACCAAACATCAGGGAGTCACTGCAGACAAACCCTGAATTTACTGACAACATTCTCCATTTCAGCTGAAATATGGTCGTTTTTGTTCAGTTAGCCTCCAAATGATGATGTTGATAATCTGGACCTTAATGGTTAATCTGATCAAACAGAAAATTTAACTTGAAAGTAAAGTTTTAACCTCTAACTAAATAAAGAAAAATAAATATTTGAATTGGTTATAATCTTTTCTTTTTAATTTTTATTCAAACCCAGTGGTGCCAATAATGAACATGTTCTGATGGTGCTGACCCATCCAGAACATGTTGACTGACAAATATTTTTACTCAATATTTTTTATTCAAAACTCATTTTTCTCGTTTCCAAAGGTGCCGGCCAAGAAAGAAGCTGCAGGTCCAAATGTTCAACCTCCTGAAGGAACGTCTGATGGTCCGACGAGGAGAACAGACTCTGCAGAAACAAGAACATTAAAGGAGCTGTATGTAACTTTTCTAACAATATATTTTTAACATATTTCTTCACTCTGTCACTATCTACTGACAGACTGATGTTAGACAAGTAATCTCTGAAAAAAACTATTGTCCCCTTGCTTCTCTAAAATCATTTCTAAAAAGCCACAGTGACACGCCGTTAACCAGCCAATAAAAACAGAGCTTGAATTTGAATTTCAGCAGAGCAAAGGGGAGCAAGAGCAAGGGGTTTCTGGTCCCTCCCCCTCAGAGCCATATATGGCTCTGAGGGGGAGGGACCAGAAACGTGTCTCTGTTCAAAATTTTCCCAAGTTCCAGCGTGTTCCAGAAATTACATACTGAACCTTTAAGCCCAGAGTCGAGCATGGCGGTGGTCTCATCATGTTTGGGGACAAGGCCTGACCTGTATCAGGGGTTCTGTGATGGTCTGACAGAAAGCCCAGCACAAGAGAAGTCTGAGATCATCATCACTGTATGTTCCCATACAATGATGAAAGTATTTCTCTGCAATGAAACCATCACACCTGAGATACACCCAGGTGGAGCAGTGGGCAGCTGTGCAAGCAGTTAACGATTAGGTGTCTTGCTCAGAGGCACCATAACATGTGAGAATGGCTGGGAGTTGAACTTGCAACTTTCTGGTCCTCGGTTGGCTGCCCTACCCCATCTTGCAAAGATCCGGACTTTCAGGTTTCATAAACTTCTTCTGGTACTTTTTAAAGGTGAGCGTCAAACAACAACCCTCGATCTGTCAACGCAAACCAAGAACAAAAGAGCAGGAGAACACAAAAACAAAAGAATACCAGAACAAAAGAACACAAGAACAGGAGAACAGAAAAACTAAAGAACACAAGAACAGGAGAACAGGAAAACAAAAGAGCAGAAGAACAGGAGAACACAAGAATAGGAGAACAGAAGAACGTAAAAACAAAAGAGCAGAAGAACACAAAAACAAAAGAGCAGAAGAACGTAAAAACAAAAGAGCAGAAGAACACAAAAACTAAAGAGCAGAAGAACACAAAAACTAAAGAGCAGAAGAACACAAAAACAAAAGAGCAGAAGAACGTAAAAACAAAAGAGCAGAAGAACACAAAAACTAAAGAGCAGAAGAACACAAAAACAAAAGAGCAGAAGAACGTAAAAACAAAAGAGCAGAAGAACACAAAAACTAAAGAGCAGAAGAACACAAAAACTAAAGAGCAGAAGAACACTAGAACAAAAGAGCAGAAGAACACAAGAACAAAAGAACACAAGAACAGGAGAACACAAGAACACAAGAACTAAAGAACACAAGAACACAAAAAAGAGCAAAAGAACACAAAAACTAAAGAACAGAAGAACACCAAAACAAAAGAACTGAAGAACACAAAAGCAGGAGAACACAAAAACAAAAGAGCAGAAGAACAACAAAAACTAAAGAACAGAAGAACACAAAAATAAAAGAACAGAAGAACACCAGAACAAAAGAGCAGAAGAACGCAAGAACAAAAGAGCAGAAGAACGCAAGAACAAAAGAACACAAGAACAGGAGAATACAAAAACAGGAGAACAAGAACAAAAGAACACAAGAACGAAAGAACAAAAGAACAGGAGAACGAGACAGAGCTTCTGCTTTCCATTAACCACTTTTATAGATTAATGTGCACATTCCTCTGTTGCAACACACACACACAAACACACACACACACACACACACACACACACACACACACACACACACACAGAGAGAGAGCTCTGAGGAAGAGGAAAAACATTGTTTCACACCAACTAATGGTTTTAATAATGTGTGTTTGTGAGAGAGAGACACTAAAGCACTTTGCAGAGATTGCTGGCAGCTGCTGGGAAAATACCCACACTAACACACACACATACTTTAACAAACACACACACACACACACACACACACACACTCGTCAGGCCTTTGAACAACCAGATGTGGCTTTGCGGCAGGTTGTGAGCATCAGTGCACCAAAGACGGGGGAGGAGGGTCTGGATCTGAGCTGAACCAGTTAATGGAATACAGATTTCTTCAACCTGCTTCAGCCCGAGGACACACACACACACACACACACACACACACACACCTGTTTTTTGAGCGTGCATGTGTGTACACCCTCAAAAAACAACCCGTTGATTCCAGTTTGTTGGGAAGCAGAGTGCAAACCCAAAGAGACATCTTTGTTATTTTTTGGAGCCGACTTTATGATCATTTAATGATTCAATTAAGGTGCGAAGGTGCAGACGTGTCGTCAAAGCGCACCTGAGGTGATGACTGGGAGCAACACGGTGGTGATGCGTTCAACTGAAATTTACCCAAACGTTTCAATAATGGAACTGAGAAAAATGAGGAAGCCCAGTCCCTCTTTCAGCATCCAAGTTGAAACGAGTTACAGAAAGTTGAACTTGGACGAACCAGAACAGTTCTTTTTATTTCGTTTAGGCCTTCGTCGCTCTGGTTGACAACCTGGCTTTGATTTAAAATAATCAGCCACAACACTGGTGCTGTTTGCAGGCCATGGCGAGGGTTTCAGGAGCGTGATAAGAACGCAGTGCGCTCCTCTTTACGAGTGTTACTGTAAATAGTTTCTGGTTGTGCGTATAAAGAAACCTGTAAAGGTTGTGAGTCGTAGTGAAGTCAAACCCTACTCAAAGAGCGTCTAGGCTGCGTCTTAACACCTGCAAAGCAAAATATGTAGAATCATCATATCAGAGGCCCCGCCCTGCTCTTCAGAAAAAGGTAAGTCAACATACAGCTGTTAAGTTGTAATACTTTCATATTTTCATTCAATGTTTTTTTCTTTTTGATGAATTTGTTTTGTTTTTGTTTCTTGTAAGTGAATGAATACTAGGGCTGAACGATTAATTGCATTTGCGATAATGTCGCGATATGTTAAAACAAGATTTTCTAACCGCACAGGGTGCGATTTGACTGGTCATGTGACTTGGGAGTGAGTCGAGCGGAGCAAAACCGAGCAGGCAGGGAGGGGGAGGAGTCAAGTTAACACTGCGCGCTCCAACACGATGGCTTCAGGCTCGACAGAAGCTGACACAACTGAAAGTCTGATACCAAAGAGGGGCAGCACATCAGTGTGTGGAATTTATTTGCATATTGCATTATTTTTCCGTTCGGCCACCGCGCGTACAGCAAGCTAGTTAGCCAGCTCCCTTTATCTGAACGGAGCCTGCTAGCATTCATTCATTCATTCAACCTTTATTTAGACAGATAAGTCACATTGAGCCTCGAAGACTCATTTACAAATGAGATCTGCTTAGACAGACAAAAAGTAATGAAATTAGACACATTAGGAAATGGAGGCAAAAAAATTCCTATTAAAATCTTTCTTCATGCCTGAGAAAAAAATTATAATATTAAAAAACACCTCGCACAGATAAGCACATAATGACGTAGACATTCTGCAGAGCGGGGAGACACCGAGAACAATGAGCAATGTTCATAGATACTCTCGAGGTCACCGTAAGAGCATGGAGGGAGACAGCGCGATTCAACTTGCGATTCAACTCGCGATTCAACTCGCTCCTTCGTCTTTAAAACTAATTTCAGATCCTACAACGTTCTGGGGGAAGACAGAGCTGAACAAGAGAAGGGTTGTTTGCAAGAAGTGTCAAATAAAACTACGGTACAGTATTTTGGAAATACGATAAAATGTGCGCAAGTATCTCTGTGTCCCTGCCACAAGTGCTCCTTCAGAGCGTCTTTTCAGTGCTGCTGGAATATAGTGACTTGCACTCGCTCGTCTTTGAAACCAGCAAAGGTTGACATTCTGAGAACGATACAGAGCTACAGAACAGAGTTCTAGCTGACAGTGCCATATTTCATTTGCACTTTAGTCTGTTGTTTGCTGCTGTTACTGACTGACTATAATGTTTACATTATTGCTCCTAGATTATTATTATTTTTTACATCTAAAAGATTTAATAAGAACAGATACTAGTTTGTTTTGTGTTCAGTGAATTTGAATTCCCAGAAAATAACGAGTTGGTTAAAGCAGATTCTCTTTTTGTTTTTTGCACTTTATTTTTTATGATGTTACTGACTGGAAAGCAGTAAGTTTATTTTTTTATATCTAATTTTTTATATTTATTTATTAACTGTCGTGTGAAGTTCAGACAGTAGTTAGAAAGTTCACTTAACATGTTTACTATTATGTTTATGAAACAAGAAAAAACAGAAATGTTGAAAAGAAAAGGCATAGATTTGTTTGCTTTATTGTAATCTCTGCTTTAAATAAATCTGACATTGTTTATTATGAAACAGATTGATTTATTGCTTCTGTTTGTTAAAAAAATACTTGAGAAGATATTAAAAAAATAATCGCGTTTTAAATCGCTATTGCAATTTATAGGGGGAAAAAAAAAATCACAATTACCATATTTTCCGGTCTATAAGTCACACCTTTTGCCTAATTTGCATGCCCTGTGACTAATAAAGAGGTGAGACGTGTTTATGGATTTTTTCCCATATTCTTAGACCAATTTTTGGCTCAGATATGACCGTTTTTCATTTTGGCAAAAAATGGTGCAGTCAGTACCACTTTTGTCCGCTAGGGTACACCGACCGTTCCCACCTCATGTGTCCGACGGCAGCCTCCTCTGGTCGGACTGACTCTGTCGCAGCCCGGCCTCCTGCTCTGGAGGTAACTACTGTTAGCTCAGTGTTTGTTAGCAAATAGCTCATAAACCACTCGACAGATTTTCTTTAAACTTAAAGAAAGTCATTATTTGTTGTTCATTTACAAACTTTTAGCTGTTGAAGTTGTTTGAGCTAAAATTCAATTTATTTATAATTTATTTTCGTAGCGCGCGCGACTATTTGGAAGACGTCAAAGCTAAACAATTTAAATCCAGCTGATTTGACCATTACGTGAATTTATTAAGGAACGGTTAAGCTAAGACACATCTTTGCTATAATTTCCAGCAGACAAATAATTGTTTTTACCGTGTTAATCTTGTTAAAAGTCCTTCCGTGCTCGCTCGCTCCTGTGGCCGCCATTTTCAGCAGGGCAAATGACGCGCTGAAGCGTCGTGTAGCAGTGTGACGCATAATAGATGTGACTTAAATAAAGGTGCGACACGTTTATGGATTTTTCCAATTTATTGCCAATAATTGGACAAAGCGACCTATATAAAGGTGAGACTTATCAGGCGGAAAATACGGTAGATTATTTTCCAAACTCGTTCAGCCCAAATGAATACATGAATAAAATAAATAAATAAATACAAATATATAACAGTGGTTGGCACTTTTCACACGATCTTTTGTTTATAGAGCACTTACAGCCAGATAAAAATCCAGTTCTTAATTTCAGTAGCTAAACAATTTATTTTTAATAAAACATCTAGACTCGATGCTGCAACATCAAAGAGAAGAAGCTTAAATTTCTCTGAATTGTCGGGACAAACAGTTTGAACAGGCGATGAAATTCTCTCAAGCTCGTTATCGTTTCCTGCAGCAAGTGTGAGCTGCAGCACACCTTTCGGTTGGTGTGTGGTGTGTGTGTGTGTGTGGGGAGGGGGACTTGGCAGGAGTAACGAGGAAGGTGAGAAGATGATGAAGAACAGAAAGAGAAGCAATTCCCTTTGGGTAAATTTTCACCCGTGATGAGAGCGGAGGGTGAGAAAAGGAGCAGCTGAAAACGAGATGAGGAGCCGGAGTGGAAGTTCAGCTGCGAGCCGATAATATCAGCTCTACTGGGAAATTATTCATTTCCCTTGATGGGATCAGAATGATTGTCCACGCCTCGTCAATAACTGATCGTTGGTGAATACTTGATGGAACGTGAACGGTGATGATGATGTAGCAAAGTTTCATGAACCACGTGAAGGACTTCAGTGAAACTCTCAGAAAGTAACAAAATGTTTAACGCCTGCCTTTGAAGTCATGCCAATTCAAGATGGCTGCCTTGATTATGTAGTCTTGAACACAGAAATGGCTGTAACTTGGCCACTTTTACAGATGCAGAGCTAAAATTTGGTTTGGTAGTAGCCGAGATTCATCCTCACCTTATACTGTACTCCAGATGCCAACAGATCATACAAGATTCAATAAAATGGCCTTATCACTTATCATTGCTAACAGGACCAGGCTGCTAACAGGACCTCGCTGTGCTAACAAGACCACACTGCTAACAGGACCTCGCTGTGTTAACAAGACCAGGCTGCTAACAGGACCTTGCTGTGCTAACAAGACCACGCTGCTAACAGGACCTCGCTGTGCTAACAAGACCATGCTGCTAACAGGACCTCGACTAACGTGACTAGGCTACTAAGACCAGGCTGCTAACAGGACCTCGCTGTGCTAACAAGACCAGGCTGCTAACAGGACCTCGCTGTGCTAACAAGACCAGGCTGCTAACAGGAGCTCGCTGTGCTAACAAGACCAGGCTGCTAACAGGACCTCGCTGTGCTAACAAGACCAGGCTGCTAACAGGAGCTCGCTGTGCTAACAAGACCAGGCTGCTAACAGGACCTCGCTGTGCTAACAAGACCAGGCTGCTAACAGGAGCTCGCTGTGCTAACAAGACCAGGCTGCTAACAGGACCTCGCTGTGCTAACAAGACCAGGCTGCTAACAGGACCTCGCTGTGCTAACAAGACCAGGCTGCTAACAGGACCTCGCTGTGCTAACAAGACAAGGCTGCTGACAGGACCTCGCTCTGTTAACAAGACCAGGCTGCTAACAGGACCTCGCTGTGCTAACAAGACCAGGTTGCTAACGGGACCTCACTACTAACGTGACCAGGCTACTAACAGGACCTCGCTGTGTTAACAAGACCAGGCTGCTAACAGGAACTCGCTGTGCTAACAAGACCAGGCTGCTAACAGGACCTCACTGTGCTAACAAGACCAGGCTGCTAACAGGACCTCGCTGTGCTAACAAGACCAGGTTGCTAACGGGACCTCACTACTAACGTGACCAGGCTACTAACAGGACCTCGCTGTGTTAACAAGACCAGGCTGCTAACAGGACCTCGCTGTGCTAACAGGACCACGCTGCTAACAGGACCTCACTGTGATAACAAGATCAGGCTGTTAACAGGACCTCATTGTGCTAACAAGACCAGGCTTCTAACAGGAGGACCTTGCTGTGCTAACAGAACCAGGCTGCTAACAGGACCTCACTGTGCTAACAAGACCAGGCTGCTAACAGGACCTCGCTGTTCTAACAGGACCACGCTACTAACAGGACCTCTCTGTGCTAACAAGACCAGGCTGCTAACAGGACCTTGTTGTGCTAACAGAACCACGTTGCTAACAGGACCTCTCTGTGCTAACAAGACCAGGCTGCTAACAGGACCTCACTGCGCTAACAAGACCAGGCTGCTAACAGGACCTTGCTGTGCTAACAAGACAAGGCTGCTAACAGGACCTCGCTGTGCTAACAAGACCAGGCTGCTAACAGGACCTCACTGTGCTAACAAGACCAGGCTTCTAACAGGAGGACCTTGCTGTGCTAACAAGACCAGGCTGCTAACAGGACCTCACTGTGCTAACAAGACCAGGCTGCTAACAGGACCTCGCTGTTCTAACAGGACCACGCTGCTAACAGGACCTCACTGTGCTAACAAGACCAGGCTTCTAACAGGAGGACCTTGCTGTGCTAACAAGACCAGGCTGCTAACAGGACCTCACTGTGCTAACAAGACCAGGCTGCTAACAGGACCTCTCTGTGCTAACAAGACCAGGCTGCTAACAGGACCTTGTTGTGCTAACAGAACCACGCTGCTAACAGGACCTCTCTGTGCTAACAAGACCAGGCTGCTAACAGGACCTCACTGCGCTAACAAGACCAGGCTGCTAACAGGACCTTGCTGTGCTAACAAGACCAGGCTGCTAACAGGACCTCGCTGTGCTAACAGGACCACGCTGCTAACAGGACCTCAGTGTGCTAACAAGGCCAGGCTGCTAACATGACCTTGTTGTTCTAACAGGACCACACTGTGTTAACAAGACCAGATTGCTAACAGAACCTCGCTGTGCTAACAAGACCAGGTTGCTAACAGGACCTTGTTGTGCTAACAGAACCACGCTGCTAACAGGACCTCTCTGTGCTAACAAGACCAGGCTGCTAACAGGACCTCACTGCGCTAACAAGACCAGGCTGCTAACAGGACCTCGCTGTGCTAACAGGACCACGCTGCTAACAGGACCTCAGTGTGCTAACAAGGCCAGGCTGCTAACATGACCTTGTTGTTCTAACAGGACCACACTGTGTTAACAAGACCAGGTTGCTTACAGAACCTCGCTGTGCTAACAAGACCAGGCTGCTAACAGGACATTGTTGTGCTAACAGAACCACGCTGCTAACAGGACCTCTCTGTGCTAACAAGACCAGGCTGCTAACAGGACCTCACTGCGCTAACAAGACCAGGCTGCTAACAGGACCTCTCTGTGCTAACAAGACCAGGCTGCTAACAGGACCTCACTGCGCTAACAAGACCAGGCTGCTAACAGGACCTCTCTGTGCTAACAAGACCAGGCTGCTAACAGGACCTCACTGCGCTAACAAGACCAGGCTGCTAACAGGACCTCTCTGTGCTAACAAGACCAGGCTGCTAACAGGACCTCTCTGTGCTAACAAGACCAGGCTGCTAACAGGACCTCACTGCGCTAACAAGACCAGGCTGCTAACAGGACCTCTCTGTGCTAACAAGACCAGGCTGCTAACAGGACCTCTCTGTGCTAACAAGACCAGGCTGCTAACAGGACCTCACTGCGCTAACAAGACCAGGTTGCTAACAGGACCTCAGTGTGCTAACAAGGCCAGGCTGCTAACATGACCTTGTTGTTCTAACAGGACCACACTGTGTTAACAAGACCAGGCTTCTAACAGGACCTCGCTGTTCTAACAGGACCTCTCTCCTAACAGGACCTCGCTGTTCTAACAGGACCATGGTGTTAACAGTAACAGTGTTTTTAGTAACACTTTTTCATTGTTTTTTATTGTCCTGTATCGTCTGTATTTTACAAGTTGTCTGTTTACAACAGGTCTCTTGTAAATGAGTCATTTGACTCAATGAGACTAACCTGGATAAATGAAGGTTGGATTAAATAAATAAATTCCTTCGAGGTCACAGTTAATGAAATCCAACAGGTCAGGGGCCGGACATCCAGCAAATATTGTCATTACCTAACTTTTATTTATGATTAAAAAAATGTATTTTATTATTTCCTTAAAGATCTCATCAATATGTTGGACTGAGCTCACTGAGGGCCAGATGTGGCCCCTGGGCCACCGGTTGAATAACCTTGATCTTAGACATTCAAGAGATATTTTGCTAACAGTCAAACTGACAGGCAGTAAGTGCATGTGTTGACTTCACCGTTGTACCGACTGTACTTTGATGCAGTCTAACAGGAAATCCTGGTCCTGAACTATTTTATGATGGTGGTTCTGCAGAACACTGCTGGTTCTGACGGTCCAACACGTGTTCGGCTCGGCTCATCGCCCGGCGAAGAGAAAAGCAACAAACCAGCAGCAGATTACAGGCCGAGGGTTTCTGTGAAGCTGGGTCCATTTGAGCGCTCGGGCAGAGAGCGGGATCAAAGAGACCCGTGGTCCGGTTCACCAACACCGACGTCAGCAGCCGAAGACAGAACCTACACTTTGTGTGTTCAGCTGTTTAATATCTGGACTGAAAAAAGGAACAAATGTAGCAAAGAGATTTAAAACGACAGCCGTGGAACATTTAGGCACAAACAATATCTTACCTGTTGCACATGGTGCTCTGATCAGAGTTTAAATCAAATTGATTATGTTTGATTAATAAAACTAATTGAAACCCTTCTGTGCTCTTTGGCAGATACTTCAGCATAGCAATTTAATTTTATTGCTTTTAGCTGCTACCGTTTAGCCAGTTGTAGCTTTTTGCTGCTATTCTTTAGCCAGTTGTAGCGTTTTGCTGCTACCCTTTAGCCAGTTTTAGCTTTTTGCTGCTATTCTTTAGCCAGTTTTAGCTTTTTGCTGCTACCCTTTAGCCAGTTTTAGCTTTTTGCTGCTATTCTTTAGTCAGTTTTAGCTTTTTGCTGGTACTATTTAGCCAGTTGTAGCTTTTGCTGCTCTTTTTAGCCAGATGTAGCTTTTGGTTGCTATCCTTAGCCAGTTTTAGTTTTTTACTGCTACTCTTTGGCCAGTTTTAGCTTTTTGGTGCCCTCCTTTAGCCAGTGTTAGCTTCTTGATGCTGTCCTTTAGACAGTTGTAGGATGTTGCTCTTACCCTTTAGCCACTTTTAGCTTTTTGCTGCTCTCCTTTAGCCAGTTTTAGCCTTTTGCTGCTACCTTTAAGCCAGTTTTAGATATTTAGTGCTTTCTTTAGCCAGTTTTAGCATTTTGCTACTGTCCTTTAGCCAGTCAGCTTTTTGCTGCTACCATTTAGCCAGTTTTAGCTTTTTGCTGCTATCTTTGAACCTGTTTTAGTGATTTGCTACTCTACTTTAGCCAGTTTTTGCTTTCACCGCTACCATTTACCAGTTTCAGCCTTTTGCCTCACTTGCCAAATTTAGCTTTGTTTTTTTGTTTTGTTTTTGTTTAGCTAATTTTAGTATTTTTTTAATGGTTTTTACTTTCAGTTTCAATCTGTTCAACAAATTTCAGCTGTCGTTCAGTTTTTAGCTTTTACATTTGCACATGAAATCCATTTTGTTTATGGATGATGGACGAGTTTCTGTGCAAATATCAAAGAGATGCTTCGGCTGCTATAGCTCGTCTCTTCTCTTCGCCCTCGCGATGTATTCTGGGAAACCCACCGGTTTGGGTTTGGAGTCCACATGTGGAAACGGCTCAGTTTCTAAGAACATCTGGAGCGCTGAAGTAAGGCGGGGCCGTGAAACGAGCTGAAACCGCTCACGAAGGGAAAAAAACACACACGGCCGACCACAGGTGGCCGAAGAACAGAAAAAAAGCTTTTTTTAGAACCAGGGGCTTCGGCTTTTACACACACACACACACACACACACACACACACACACACACACACACACACACACACACACACACACACACACACACACACACACACACACACACACACACACACACACGCACACACACACACCGCACACACACACACACACACACACACACAGAGCAGACAGTCATGAATGGACTCTTGGTGTGGAAGCACCGTTAGAAACAGCCGAAAGCTTTTCTTTTTTTTAATGCTGCCTTTAGCAGAGATGAATCAGCGTTAGCATCAAGCTATTCATGCTAACGGTCACGACCTCGTTTATCAACATTAATCGTTATGAACCTCGTAATATAAACAAGCTACCTGGACCTGAACGACGGCGGGCGATAAGCATTCCTCTGATGTTGCCGAGGTCGTCGACCTTCAGTCCTGCAGAAACACCAGAAACCTTCGGCTGCTGCCTTCAGCTGACATCAGGTGGGTTTATTTTCTGAACCTTTTCATCCGTCCTGCCTGGCGCCCACCTGCGCCGCACCTGATGTCAACCCTGCTCTCACACACACACACACACACACACACACATCAAAAACAACTGTGAGCACGACATCATCATCATCATCATGCGAGCCGGTTCAAACACAGGAACCTTCAAAGGCGCTCGCGAGGACCCAACACAAACCAAAGTTCTGGTTCTGTCCCATCTGGTCTCCGCTCAGCACCACGTGCTGCAGTGCTCGTCTTAGAAGCGATGACCTTTGACCTCTCCGCTCGTACGCTCCCACCTCCTGGTGACGGCAGAACTTTGTCATAAACATCAATTTGTATAAAAACGACTCATTCGGTGAATCAAATGATTTGTTCCACAGAACAAGACGCCATCTTTGTTTAGAGTCTTCTCAGACGACGTCCGTCGACCAATCAGAACGGTGTGAATTAAAGACTCGCCATCAGACGACTGATGAGCTGCGGCGGCCATCTTGAATCAGGCTGACCACTTCTCATTGACGAGCATCCACTCATTACTTTGAGTGTTTCATTCAAATGTGTTATGAGATATTTTGCTAACAGACGGGCACACGCCTTGGCAGTGGGAGTTAACCTCCTGAAGGAGTTGTAACTCCAAACCTTCCAGGAAGTGGAGCCGACCGTCCCAGTAATTAGACTGGACCGACGGCGGCACATTTATTGGTTTCAGCTGTGAGGACGGGAGGCGGTGAGGGACATAAAGGAAGGAAGAGGACAAAACACGCCCCCCCTCCCCCCTCCTCAGTTCTCTGCCCTTCAATGAGTTCCAGTGCTGGCGCGGTGCACGTTTTATTTTTGCAGCGCTGCTGCATCTTTGGCTGCGGGCCCCATCTGTTGGCCAGCTGCTGGATGTTTGGGAGGAGGAAGAGGAGGCAACAAAAAAAAAAAACATTCCCAGGGACGGATTAAACGCTGCTGGATGGGAACGGCTGCAGGTTTATAAATATGCAAAACAAAAGGAGGAGGATTGATCAGGAGACACGAGGCGACAGGGAGGACGTGAAGAGTGACAAAAGGAATTAAAGTTACTTTAATTCTAATTTTTTTAACAAATATACATTTTTGTTAAAAACATTAAAAAATGTATTGGGGGAAAAAAAATCATGCCGCTGAGATAAACAGGTGTGATATTTACAGGTGCCGTAACAGGAAGTGATGTCAAAGGGGAACGCCGGGATGTAAACAGAGCTTTGCTTCAACAACTGACACAGAGAGCAGAGAAGAATCTGTTTTACGTTATTGTGAGTCACATCACATCAGTAAAGAGCAGGGAATTCCTCTGATGTCACTTCCTGTTTCACTTTGGCCGAACCAAGCTGAGACAAAAAGGGTAAAACCACGCGTTACGCAACATTTCTTTAATATTAAGATGTTTTCTTCCACTTTTTGTATTTGAAGAACTTGCAGGAACTATACAATGAGAAAATAAATGATATGATGAATGGATGGCATCGATGGATGAATGATGGAGGGACAAACGATGGAGTGACCAACGATGGAGGGATTAATGATGAAGTGACCAAAGATGGAGTGACCAACGATGGAGCAACAACAGACGGAGCAACCACCAACGTAGCAACCACCAATGGAGTGACAAAAAATGGAGCGACCAAGGATATAGGGACCAAGGATGGAGGGATTAATGATGGCAGTATGAAGGATGGCAGGATGAACGATGAAGGGGCCGATGTTGGAGGGACAGATGATGGAGGGACCAATGACGGAGCGGCAAATGACGGAGCGATCAATGATGGAGCGATGAACGGTTGACTGACCAACGACGGAGCGACCAACGATGGAGGGACCAATGACAGAGCGACCAACGATGGAGGGACCAATGACAGAGCGACCAACGATGGAGGGACCAATGACAGAGCGATCAATGATGGAGCGATGAACGATGGACTGACCAACGACGGAGCGACCAACGATGGAGGTACCACTGATGGAGCGTCCAACGATGAGGAACAAACAATGGTGCGACCTACAATGGAGCGACCAATGACACAGGGACCAAGGATAGATGGATTATTGATGGCATATAAAAATGGCGGGATGAACGATGGAGAGACCACTGATGGAGGGACCAACGATAGAGCAACCAACGGTGGAGCGACCAACAATGGAGCGATCGACAATGGAGCGACCAACAATGGAGTGCCCAACAATGGAGAGACCAACGATGGAGTGACCAATGATGGAGCGACCAACAATGGAGAGACCAATGATGGAGTACCCAACAATGGAGAGACCAACAATGGAGAGACCAACGATGGAGCGACCAACAATGGAGAGACCAACGATGGAGCGATCAATGATGGAGCAACCTACAATGGAGCAACCAACGACAAAGCGACCAACGACAAAGCAACCAAGCGACCAACGACGGCGTGACCAATGACAAAGCGACCAATGAAGGAGCGAGCAACAACGGAGCGACAAACGATGGAGCGACCAATGACCAACAATGGAGGGACAAAAGATGGAGGGATTAATGATGGCATATAAACAATGGCAGGATAAACAAAAAAGCAACCAACAACAAAGCGACCAACGATGGAGCTACCAACGACGGAGTGACCAACGACGGAGCAACCAACGACGGAGCAACCAACGACGGAGCGACCAACGACGGAGCGACCAATGATGAAGCGACCAACAATGGAGTGACCAATGACGGAACGACCAACGATGGAGTGACCAACGATGGAGGGACCAATGACAGAGCGACCAACGATGGAGGGACCAATGACAGAGCGACCAACGATGGAGGGACCAATGACAGAGCGATCAATGATGGAGCGATGAACGATGGACTGACCAACGACGGAGCGACCAACGATGGAGGTACCACTGATGGAGCGTCCAACGATGAGGAACAAACAATGGTGCGACCTACAATGGAGCGACCAATGACACAGGGACCAAGGATAGATGGATTATTGATGGCATATAAAAATGGCGGGATGAACGATGGAGAGACCACTGATGGAGGGACCAACGATAGAGCAACCAACGGTGGAGCGACCAACAATGGAGCGATCGACAATGGAGCGACCAACAATGGAGTGCCCAACAATGGAGAGACCAACGATGGAGCGACCAATGATGGAGCGACCAACAATGGAGCGACCAACAATGGAGAGACCAATGATGGAGTACCCAACAATGGAGAGACCAACAATGGAGAGACCAACGATGGAGCGACCAACAATGGAGAGACCAACGATGGAGCGACCAACGATGGAGCAACCTACAATGGAGCAACCAACGACAAAGCGACCAACGACAAAGCAACCAAGCGACCAACGACGGCGTGACCAATGACAAAGCGACCAATGAAGGAGCGAGCAACAACGGAGCGACAAACGATGGAGCGACCAATGACCAACAATGGAGGGACAAAAGATGGAGGGATTAATGATGGCATATAAACAATGGCAGGATAAACAAAAAAGCAACCAACAACAAAGCGACCAACGATGGAGCTACCAACGACGGAGTGACCAACGACGGAGCAACCAACGACGGAGCAACCAACGACGGAGCAACCAACGACGGAGCGACCAACGACGGAGCGACCAATGATGAAGCGACCAACAATGGAGTGACCAATGACGGAACGACCAACGATGGAGTGACCAACGATGGAGGGATTAATGATGGCGTATAAACAATGGCGAGATGAACAATGGAGTGACCAACGACGGAGTGACCAACGACGGAGCAACCAACGACGGAGTGACCAATGACGTAGTGACCAATGACGAAGCGACCAACGACGAAGTGACCAACGAAGGAGCGCCCAACGACGGAGCGACAATCGACGGAGCGACAAACGATGGAGCGACCAATGACCAACAATGGAGGGACCAAAGATGGAGAGATTAATAATGGCTTATAAACAATGGCGGGATAAACGACGGAGTGACCAACCATGGAGCGACAAACGACGGAGCTACCAATGATGAAGCGACCAACGACGGAGCTACCAATGACGAAGCGACCAACGATGAAGCGACCAATGACAGAGCGTCCAACGAAGAAGCGACCAATGACGAAGCGACCAACGACGAAGTGACTAACGAAGGAGCGTCCAACGATGGAGCGACCAACAACAGAGCGACAAACGATGGAGCGACAAACGATGGAGCGACCAATGACCAACAATGGAGTTGAGAGATTAATGATGGCTTATAAACAATGGCGGGATAGACGACGGAGCGACCAACCATGGAGCGACCAACGACAGAGCTATCAATGCCGAAGCGACCAACGACGAAGCGACCAATGACAGAGTGCCCAACGAACAAGCGACCAACGACGGAGCGACCAACGATGGAGCGACCAACAACAGAGCGACAAACGATGGAGCGACAAACGATGGAGCGACCAATGACCAACAATGGAGTTGAGAGATTAATGATGGCTTATAAACAATGGCGGGATAGACGACGGAGCGACCAACCATGGAGCGACCAACGACAGAGCTATCAATGCCGAAGCGACCAACGACGAAGCAACCAATGACAGAGTGCCCAACGAACAAGCGACCAACGACAGAGCGACCAACGATGAAGCGACTAACGACGAAGCGACCAACGATGAAGCGACTAACGACGAAGCGACCAACGATGAAGCGACCAACGATGAAGCGACCAACGACGAAGTGACCAATGACAAAGTGACCAACGACAGAGTGCCCAAAGAAGGAGTGCCCAATGACAGAGCGACCAACAACAGAGTGACAAACAATGGAGCGACAAGCGATGGAGCGACCAATGGCCAACAATTGAGGGACCAAAGATGGAGGGATTAATGATGGCATACAAACAATGGCGGGATAAACGACAGAGCGACCAACGAAGGAGCGACCAACGACGGAGCGACCAACGACGGAGTGACCAAGGATGGAGGGACCAAGGATGAGATGAAGGGAATAATGATGGCAGAATTCTTTATGTCAGTATGAACGATGGTGGTATGTACGATGGAGGAAAGGATGATGGAGCGACCAACGACAGAGCGACCAACGACGGAGGGATTAGTGATGGCAGTATGCACGATGGAGGTACAATCAATCAATCAATCAAATTTTTTATTTCAGACACATATGGTCCATAGTAACAAAAACAACAACCACCAAAAATAAAAAATAAAAAAGACAACACCAGATGATGATGGAGGGACCAACAATAGAGCAACCAACGACGAAGCGACCAACGACAGAGCACCCAAAGAAGGAGCGCCCAATGACGGAGCGACCAACAACGGAGTGGCAAACAATGAAGCGACAAGCGATGGAGCAACCAATGACCAGCAATTGAGGGACCAAAGATGGAGGGATTAATGATGGCATATAAACAATGGCGGGAAAAACGACGGAGCGACCAACGATGGAGTGACCAACGACGGAGTTACCAACGATGGAGCGACCAATGACGGAGTGACCAACGACGGAGCGACCAAGGATGGAGGGAATAATAATGGCAGAATTAATTATGTCAGTATGAACGATGGTGGGATGTACAACGGAGGAAAGGATGATGGAGCGACCAACGACAGAGCGGCCAATGACGGAGCGACCAACGACGGAGGGATTAGTGATGGCAGTATGCACGATGGAGATACGGATGATGGAGGGACCAACAATGGAGCAACCAACGACGAAGCGACCAACGACAAAGCGACCAAGGATTGAGGGATTAATGATGGCGGTATGAATGATGAGGTACGGATGATGGAGGGACCAATGACGGAGCGACCAAAGATGGAGCGACCAACAACAAAGTGACCAAGGATTGAAGGTTTAATGATGGCAGTATGAACTATGGCAGTACAAACAATGGCAGTATGAAAGATGGCGGTATTAACGATGGCTGTATGAACGATGGAGGAACTCATGGAGGGACGAATGAGGGAGGGACCAACGATGGAGGGACGATCATCAGGATCAAAAGAACACTCGATGTTTCTCAGATAAACAGAAACTTTGATCATGTTATAATTATAGTTTTTCCCGTTTAAAATCTTCTACAAATGTAGAACACAAACATCATCGGTTTAGTTACACAAACACAGAAAAGCCTTCAAAGTACCTTAAATTGTGTGTGTGTGTGTGTGTGTGTGTGTGTGTGTGTGTGTGT
>JBBPBX010019954.1:0-43910 GCA_038048925.1 Garcialebias charrua | reverse complement strand
GCAACTACTTTAGGGGGACCGACCGCTTTCTTTTAAACGCAGCTTAAAAGTTCACAGTCCAACCGATGTTACTCACATAGTTTCGTCTTTTGTGAGACTGGGGTTCTAGAGTTTTGTCACATAAAGGCTTTAGATCTTTCTGATTTATGCTTTTGATCCGTTGTTAGACGTCTGTGAATGTTAGCAGCTGAGGCTGTGCTCACAGGCGAAAACAGCGCCTCTATAGACCCATTTAGTGTTTGTAAACAAGGACGGCTGCGCGCGCACCGTGGCAACAGAAGACTCCACCCACCCAGGCATTTTTCCAAGCATAACAAAGTTGCGGAGTGAATCTAGCTAATTAATTTCCTCCACCAGCAACAAAATGTCAGGATGTTGCGTATATGGTTGTACAAATAGGTATTCTAAGGAAGGACTGAAGTTCTACCGCATACCAAGAGGCAATCGACCATTTCAAAGCCACCGAAGGCAGCTGTCGCTTCAGACCATCGAGTGGGTGGATTGGACCGAGGACTTTATCAAAAATGCACGAGTATGCGGTGCCCATTTTATATCAGGTAAGGTTACTCATCTAGTTTTATTTCACCATAAACCCTGGTTGTCATTAAACATTGTTTTTAAAAACTAGACGCAGTTTATTGCTGTTAAATTCGGTCGGAAAGTTGGCTAGAAGCTAGTTGCTAATAAGCTAGCTCTTAATAAACAAATGCCTCTGTGCTTTATTTTCAGGGGAAATGTCGTTGGATTATCAAAGTCCTGATTTCGTACCTTCTGTGTTTGTGTACACTAAAGGACAGGGATCATGAGCGAAGATGAAAAGGTATGGATAATTTGCTTTGGCCTGTCTTTACTATTTATTTTTTTCTGTTCTGTTGTCATGGTCCTTAGCATACTTTGGTGTAGTGCAGGCTTTGAAATACAGCTCTGTAGTAAAAGTAGATGTGTAAATGTTTATTTACTGTGTGTCACTACATCTTCACATATTTTTATTTTAGGTACCAGAGGAAAAAGAGGAGAGATGATGGTGTGCACAAGTCATCACATCAACCCAGCCCTGGCAGTGTCACTTCAGATGAACAACAAGAATCCAACATGGAACATGACCCTGGTACAAATATATATGTCCTATCTAACAAACTTTTTAATAAATTGATTGTTTGATTAATTAATTCTAGATAGATTTAATATTTTTGAAATACAGTACTAGGGCGTCAACCAACATTCTGCTCATATTTTATTCAAACCCAAATGGTTTCCTTGCAGTTTTGACCCCACAATCATGTGTACAGCTGAATTTTGTTCAAAATTAATCAGCTAAAAAAGAAGACACAAGTCACAGCACAGGCACATTCTGTGTTACAGAGCATAAAGTGTTGCTTCCTGCTTTTCGGTGCATTTGCTTACCGTTTCTTTTCATAACTTTCAGCACAAGAAGATGTAGTCCCGAGGACTGAATATGATGATCTGAACCTGAGGCACTGTCAACTTCAGAATGAATATGCCCACCTGCGTCAGGAGTTTGCCACGCTACAGGCTGAACATCAAAAGTTAAAACATACACTGGAAGGATCTCCGTTTTATTATTCAACTGTTAAGTGCAATAAATTGTCACCTGTCTAACAATAAACAAACAATTTAATTAAATTATAACCTGTGTATTTCTTCAAAATTGTAAATACAGGTACAATGTGGTTCAAAATTAATCTAAATAATTGAATATGACATCAAAAACATGCTAGAAGCCTACAAAAAAATTAAGATGTTTAATATAAGATTTATTTAAAACAACAAACATCAGATTATTGGATGACTGCAAAGATCAAGGTAAATAACAGACCACCTATAACATCTACGGTGGTACACAACATAAAGTATAAAAAAATCTGACATTTCGAAGTTCTTTATGCACAAAATCTTTTACAGTGATAGGGCGTGTGTTTAGTTTTCAGCAGGACAAATGTTTCCTCACATTTCACCTTTAGTTCATTGGGTGTGAGGTCTGTGGATGATGTGCTGAATAAAATTCAGGTAAATCTAGATCAGGGGTCACCAACCTTTTCGAAACTGAGAGCTACTTCGTGGGTACGGAGTCATACAAAGGGCACCAGTTTGATAAACTCTTCAGAAATAACAAAGCGTAAATTGAAAAAAAATGTAAGATAAACATATTTTTAAGAACATATTTAAGATAGACATTTTAAAATATGTATAAATACAAAAAAAGAATAAGAACTGAATAAAATGACATTTTAAATGCAGCTTAGTAGTGAGTTGTGCTATTTTTAGAACAGGTCCGGGGGCACCTCAAATGGTCCTTGGGGGCACCAGGGTGCCCGCGGGCACCACGTTGGTGACCCCTGATCTAGATGCTCCTCATAGTTGTCGTCAGACGAAGCGGTGTACGTGTCACTACTGTCCAAGCTTGTCCTCACTGCACAAACTGGGTCCACAGCCCGCAGTTCTTGGATGTCGTCATCTGTCAGCCTGAACGCCTTTTTTGATTTCATCATGTCCTGGACGACTGAGAATCTTCACCAGCATCTGTCAGCACTGTTAAAAGAACAAACAAATGTAGTTAGGGTGGTATATTACATCCACATCTTCAAAGGTGAGATGAAAATGTAAACGCAGGGCTCCAGACTGCACTTAGCTGGGTTCTATTTTACCTGTGAAGTTCAGACTGTTAAAAATGATTTTAGCCACTTCTCTTTTAATAATGATGAAAAATTAAATGCTTTAGTGGCTCAAACAATTTGTAATTAGGAGTAGAGGCCAATGTATGTTATATGTTATGTTCTGAATGTTTCCTGACCAAGTTCAGACTTTGATTGTAAATAAATAAACATTTCTGATTTTCATTAGATTTTGAAATTCAAGCCACTGTGACCTCTGGATGAATATTTTGGAAGATGTAATGACTAAGTTATCTGAGCAATGCTAATAAAACATTTTACACTGAAAATTATGTAAAATCTAAAATTGCAGTGGCCTAAAACAAGCAAATTATGCATATCAAGAACCAAAATTAACTTACCCTGCCATACAGGTGCAGTTTGCTGTGAGAATGTAGTTCTCCACTTTGTTGACGATTACCCAAGCCTCATACATTGTAGTCTTCACGCCTTGTCTCTGACTGGGGAGGACTTTGGACTTTAAAACACAGAAATCTGCGTCCATATCATTATATCGCACTTCCTGTACATGTCCACAAACAACGTAGTCATACGCATCAAGTGATTTGTATGCTCGTAGCTTTTCTAACTTCACTTACTAACGTCATCCTCCTATTCAGTAACTATACACGGATCAGGAGGCTGATGGCCATTGCTCAAAGTTAACTTATTAAAGTAAGCTTTGCGATCATTTACCGATAACACGCTAGCGTAGCTTGATAATACACTACGAGCCGTCATACTGCTGTGGCCACACTGCGCGCGCAGCTGCTTGATGACGTAGGCTGTAAATGGGTCTATAGCGGTCAGCAAGAGAAATTGCAGTCGCTGGGATAAACTCATTTCCAGCGCTGTGCCCCCACCTGCTGGTTGCATCAAAGACTACGCTTTTGATGTAATTCTGTCTTAAGGTCAACTTGCTTGTTTTAAAAAGAGTACAGTTGACGTAACAGACTCACAGCATCCTTTCATTTGATTTTCACATAAAGTCAAATGTTGATGGCAGAACAGTTACACAGAATTAATACAGACATGTCTGCTTTTTGATAAAACTTGACACTTTTATCATAAATTCTGTGCAAAACAAGCTGTCTGTCCCAGTTATTTTAAACTGCAAGTTTAAAATAACACACATGAGGCATCTTTTGTCTTGGTTTTCACAAAAATCACACAAAGATAGCCGACTTTGTTTGACCTTGTTACAGGTCGACAAATTAATAAAAATCATTGATTTTTATTTGATTTCACATCATTTTACAGCGACACCTTGCATCTGAATCAGTTCACTTTTGTGAGCGTTGGTGTGATTAAACGGCGATCAAATTGGGTTAGTTAGTAACTGTTGTTTCATTATAAGTCTGGGATAAGGTTAACACTGACTAAAGGTATTTAACTTTACAATTCATTGGGGTAATTCCTGAGATACGGTACATGTGAATGATAGACTTATTGACCACAGTGAAACACAAACCTGGAGGCTGGTTGGTTTTGATTTACTCAAGGCTACATTAAAGGTGTTGATTTATATGCAGTCTAAACCTGCTCAAATCTATCATCTAAATTATAGATAAGTCAACAAACTGACGTATTTATCTATATTATTACACAATTATGGTTTATTTGTTGAAATAACTGTTGAAATATCATCAGAACAGTAACTTCTTCTTCTGCTGCAGTCACACAGTTTCACCTGACTGTTCTTTAAAATAAATCAATATTAAATATGTTGCAGTGAAAGAGTGGTCAAATCAAAACACATGAGCTTTGGGAGTTTTTGAACAACACTGAAGTGAAATGAGTTGATAAAAATGTGTGTTTGTGATCGAAAGCTTCATAAAAAGTCTCCTGTACAGAACACAGTGAGGAGGTTTGATAAATGAATTAAACTAATATTCTACAGTCAAATCTCTGAAATGATCTCTGTTATTATTTATGAACTGTATTATTATTTATGAACTATAGAATGAGACAACAATTCAATTTGTTCAGAATGTCACTCTATTTTCTAAGAGCTTTATTCAAAGTGTCCAGCATTAAAGTGACTGCTGTCTCTGTCACACTTTAACTTCTTAATCATCTGATAAAACTTTAAACTCATTAATTATTGATCCTGAAACATTTATTTGTGAATAGAACTGAGTTTGTGTTCTGATTCTTCAGCTTCTTTTTTTACATTAAAGTTTTTTTTTGTGTTGACGATTGATTTTATAAGTTGAACCACATGAAACTGAGTCTGACTGGTTTGTCTCTCAGACCACCTGAAGACCAGAAGATGGAAGGTTGGCAGAAGGAAAAGTCTCCAGTATCCACCTGTCTGTCCATGAAGAGTGACATGTCCAAACATGAACCTCCAGACTTCAGTCCTGAACCTGGACCCTCAGACACAAAGTAAGAAAACGGTTTCTAACTGAGTCCTGTAAGTCCTCAAAGAACAAAGAAGAGAATTTCATCTTTGATTTCTTGTTGTAAACTGGTGAATTACCAGTTTGCTTTGATGGGAAGTTTTTCCTCTGACTTTTCAAGCAGCAACATGAAGACGTGACATGAATGAGAGAGCGACTGCAGTGACTTGTTCAGCCTGACTCTGTGTGTTTGCTGCTTTTTACTTTGTTCTTGTCTCCAATGTGGACTGTTCAACTTGACATGAGTCTCTGTAAAACCATGGCTTTGTCTGCTTCGTGATCACACTTGTATTACTAGCTGGAGTGACCTTTGACCTCTGGACTGAACATTAATAAATATTTTATTATTTGTGGTTCTTCTTTCTGAAAACAATAGGTGCGTTTACATGGACATAAGTAATCAGATCAAACGGCCGATCGGATCAAAAGTGTGTCATGTAAACACCCCGTTCGGATCATTTTTTGTGTATTCGGCGTGATCCGTCCTAATTTGTGATCAGTTCAAAACAGGTGGTTTACACCGATCCGTTACCCGTTCGGTGCGCATGTAAACACTTGATCCGTTCCGTTTATCAAACTGTCCTGACTGCGCATGTGCGCTGCGCACCCCCCCCCCCCACTCCACCCCTCGTGTTTTCCTTCTCCGCCTGGCTAGTGGCTAACGCTAACATGGTGGGGAAGCAAAACTGGTCGGTGAGCGATGCAACATTTGTAATGGAAACATTAAAATAGCTCAAAACTATCGAACGCCTTGACCGAACGTGTAGGAACACGGAGTTATTTAAACAAGTACATGAAAAGCTGGAAGAAGCCGGAGATCGCTGGAAGAGCTTAAAGCTAAGTGCTACGAAGCTAAAAACAACAACGGGAGAAGTACGACCCCACCACTTTTTCATTTTACGTGTTGATGGACGAACTGATGAGAGCTCGGCCACTGAGTAACCCGGCCACTTGCCATCACAGCAGGCAGCGGTGTGGATCTTATGAGGAGAGGAATCTGAGGACTACAGCCCCAATGCTAACCAGAGGAGCATAGCATCCTTTCTGGTAAGTTAGACTCTTCAAACCACATTAACCCTCTGTACTGTATTACCTGGAGTAATTAGAAACAACAAATGTGTTAAAATGTAATTATAATAAGAAATAAGAGTAGCTTTAGGGCAGTACAGTACTACTGTATTGTAGATTATAACACTACTATAACTAACCAGATAATTAACCTAACACATTTCAACATATCAGAGGTCCAGTTAAACTTTATTTTGTTTGTTTTTCAGATGATGAGTCCGGCTTTGAAGAGGCAGCTGGCAGCAGCACACAACAGACAGTGGCAGGTGATGGTGGCAGTGGCAGGTGATGGTGGCACGTGGCAGAAGATGAGAGTCCCATGTCTTCTACTGAGAAATCCCAAGAAGTTCACACATGTGCTTTAGAACAACTCAAAACTGATTTGAAAATGTTTCAATTCTCCACAACCATGTTTCTTTGTCCCCTGACAGATCTGTAAATGTATTTTTTACAGACATTAGGATTGATAGTTTATGGTACAATTAAGATGTCCTAACTTAATACAGTCAGGTGGTTTAATAATGACTCTGAGTTTCTGCATGACTCACAGGATAAAAACACATTTGCTGCTCTATCAGGATACAGAAACATACATTTTGGAAGTAAAATCAAATATTTTGTCACCAATTTTTAGTTGTCCTAAATCACATGCATACATTGAAATTGTGAAAGTATGTGATGAGTTGATAAAGAAGTTACTGAAGAAGTACAGTAACTGTAGTACTGTAGTTTTAAATGACCAAAGAATGTTTTTTTTTTGTCATCATTACAAGATGTGGTGATCTGTGCACATGGTCTGTTTTGCACAAACGTTTTGAATGTTTAATTTTTGTTTTTCTGATATAACTCAAATTGCACTAAGAATGAAACATGTTTCAAACAAGCAGTATCAATTGTTTACAAGAATTTGTTAAAATATTTGGTCCATTAAAGAGCTCAGATGTTCACTAGTATTATTTGCAGTTTTTTATTGTGATAATATATTTATACAAATGTTAACTGCATGTGAACACAAATACATGACCAGTATCTTTTTAGAAGAACTCTCTACTGTGACTTCAGCAACCTGAAGGTCATCTCTACCTCCACCTGACTGAGCAAAGGTAAACATTAAATGACTTGTTGAGGAGTCAGACGAGGAGAGTTTGGGTATCCTTTGACGAGCCAGTCCAACAGCAGGTATGTTCCTCACAGACTGCAAAAAAAGAACATGCCAATATTTAGTGTTCAACTTTTTATTTGTTTAAAGGCATGGTTCAAACAAATTTTATTTTAAATAAAACTACAGTAATTATGTCTACTGATTACTTAGATACTAAATACAATATAGTAAATTTTAGCCTTACATGTTGGCAACATTTAACTATTTGTTTAAAGACATGGTTCAAATAAACATTTTTTTAAATAAAACTTTACAGTAATTATGTCTACTGATTACTTAGCTGTAATAGTTGTAAAACTAAATACAATATAGTAAATGTTAGCCTTACATTTTGGCAACATTTAACTCCATTTGTTTAAAGACATGGTTCAAACAAACGTTTTTTTTTTTTTTAATAAAACTTTACAGCTAAGTATGTCTACTGATTACTTAGATACTAAATACAATATAGTAAATTTTAGCCTTACATTTTGGCAACATTTAACTATTTGTTTAAAGGCATGGTTCAAATAAACATTTTTTTAAATAAAACTTTACAGCTAAGCATCTCTACTTTGAGATACTTAGCTGTAATAGTTGTAATACTAAATACAATATAGTAAATATTAGCCTTACTTTTGTCAACAGATGAGCCCTTTGATAGAGTCTGAGTGGCACAGGACGTTGGCTTCATGGCACTGCCTGGCATCGTGACACTGATGCTCCAGAAACAGGAAAACAGAGGAAGAATAGTAATTAATAACAAATACAGACAGTATCACGCAGACAGGTAGAAAAAGAAAGGACAAAAAGTTTATTAGCATACAGCGTTTTTATTATCTTACCAACAGTTGTTGTCACGACAGCTTGGAGGACAGAGGACGTCCAGCGCTCTCATCCTGTGAATAAAAAAACTAAAAGCACGCGCTGCTTCACCTGTAGTTCAATCAGGGAGTTAGTAAAAAACTCAGTCGCTGTCATTACAATCTGGTGCGGGTCCATTTTTGACGTCTTGTTTATTTTCGTCCCGGAAGTAGCTTCTTCTTCTGTGGTTTTAACGGAAGTAACTTCTTCGGTGTTTTTTTTAAGGGGAGTGTACCACTCTGCGCATGTCAGAACTTCTGATCAGAATAAAAGCTTGCTGCATGTAAACACTCGTCATGAACGGATTGTGCCCATGTAAACGGTGCTATCTAATTATGCGATCAGAACACATTTCAATCAGGTCACAAAATTTTGTCCATGTAAACACAGCTACTGAGACTCAAAGACTCATTTACAAGTGAGATCTATTGGACAGACAATAAAAGTGGTGAAAAATGACACATAGGGTTTGGAGACAAAAAAAATCCTTACACATTTTTGACCTCTGTTTGAAGGTCAAAAATGTGGTAATGAAAAAAGTCTAGCACACAAGCACATAATGACGCTGACATTACGCAGAGGACAGGGGGGACTCAAAGGCGGTTGAGCAGCCAGCTCATAGATCTGTGCGCACTCTTGGGGGGGCGATCGAGCTGCTGAGGTTGGCCAGAGGCGAATAGTCCGGAAATGGTGACAGAATAATTATTCAGCTGTGCTCCTCTGAAAAGTCTGTGGAATTCCTCAGTAGCAGGTTTGGGAGGGGGGGTGAGAGCATCAAGTTTACAAAACTTCTCAGGCGTGTTGAGATAAGACGGCCCATCAAGGCCAGTCAGGGAGCCGAATGTCAGATAAACACAAGTGTTTTGGGAACAGGCAGAAATTTAATGACATCTACCTTCAGTCTGTGTCGGTCCACTCGCTTCCAAAATGTCCAAATTAAAATGACCACACCCATGGAACGTGCCTTAGAAAATCACAGAGATCTAATCCATTCAGCCAAAAGTCTGGATGTTCGAGACATGAACCAAGCCATCATGTAAGGCAGGCAGCCTGACCAGGTCCAGATTTGATGCAGACGTCTTTCTTTTGTGTTGATAGACCAGGAACTAGCCAAATCCCAAAAGCAGGAACCAGTTATCATAAAACCAATTCATTTAGTCAGGTTATCTGAACTTTTTTTATTATTTTTTTACCTTTAGTCCTTAATCCAAAAGGACTTCATCAGTCCGAGGAGCCACAACTAACTCAGTCCCACAAGCAGCACACTCACATAGTGGGCCAACCAGTTTGCTGGTGATATGATGGTTTTTGGGACCCGCCTTCTCCCCCGTCAACACCTCTGAGGCAGCCACATCCAAAGTGGTTCAAAACATCAAAGTTCATGCTCAATAATCCAGGTAAAAATATCCAACAGAGTTAAATCAGGTCATCTGGATGGTTTATTTTTTGTCGAGATGTTTCATCCTTTTTACAACTGTCTTGATATTGTCGTAAATAAAAACTCTACTTTAATGAACAAGTTTTTTAAAAAGGCTGGAAAGAATAAAATACAGAAGCATCAAGTGAATAATTTCCTATAAATGTACTAAGATGAAGTGTTAACACTCCCATTGGTGGGAGTGGTGGTGAAGAGGTTAGAGAAGTTGGGCCTGTGATTGTAAGATCACCAGCTTAACTCCCGGTACCAACAACATCAAAATGTGAGTGGGATAGGTGAAGCATCCACACCTGCCTCCACCCTCATTTGCCCCATTTTGGGCCCTTGAGCAAGACCCTTAACCCCCACAAACTGCTCTTACAGGCGCCCTAGATAGTTGCTCTCTGCTCCACTCAGAGGGATGTGGTAGCTCAGTGCTCTGTGGTTGGGTCAAGAAGGGCATCCGGCGTAAAATAATTGCCAAGTCTTCATGCGACTTGGTTCACTGTGGCCACCCCTGAAGAAAGGAGCAGCCGAAAGAAGAAAAAAAAAATACTAAGATGGAGTGTGCACTCGTCTTGTCTGGGCCTGCAGACATGAAGGGTTTGTTTGGCGAGTGTAGCACAATAATGTTCAGGGTTAAATACTATACTGTAATTTTTAAATGTTCACACAGCAAACACATGTTTTACCAGGTAAAACATTTACCACCTTACACTTTTCATTTTTGCAATAGCATTCAGAAGACAATGACTAAATGACAGTATTTTCATCCCTGGTGCTCATTTTGTTTTGTATGCTGCAGTTTTCTTTGCAGCTTAGATTAGATGAGAAGAATGGTCTAGAGAATAGCTCCCGTTTTGTTCAGCACAATCTTTCTGAATTATGACAATGAAACTTTTTAGTTTAACGTGTTACCAGCAAAAAAAAGAGCATTTTATGAATCTTTTTATGATGCATATCATTTTGGTTAAAGATTATGAATGAAGGTTGTGTAATGGCATTGATACAGGAGTTGATATATCATTGAGCCATATGCCCATAGTGACATCAGAATACTATAGAATAGCTAAATAATGATAATAATAAACGGTAGATCAAAAAAAAAAGTTAATAAATTGTTGGTCCTGCATTTGTTATACAAATTTCAGGTTGTTCACGGTCTGTGGTAATTTTCAAATCCACAGTTTTATACACCCTTTAGAAATTATCAAATGGTAATTATGTGTGTCTTTAATGAGTACAGTGCATAGTACACACATTCTCCTTCTTTGTCATCTGATCTACGGCAGAAAGTCAAGACAATCCTATTGTAGTATTGCTAATGATACAGGTTTATGTCGCATTCAGCTAGAATGAATGCGTTGTTAACGAAATTGCTGAAAACAAAAAAACAAACTGAAGCTAAAATCACCAGAATTATATATTTAAAAAAAAATTTGTTGAAAAGAACTTCACTAAAATTAGCAACCCTGTTGCGAAAAGGAAAATTGAGCAAAACCATATCTAACTGCTAATATCAAAAAGATATGCAATCTGTAATGATCCAAATTGTTGTTAAAGCTAAAGCTGCACAGTGCAAGCAAAAGTTAATTTGCAAATAAGTTAAATTTTGCCAGAAGCTAAAAGCTAAATTGAGGAGAAGAACAGAAAAAAAAGTTATAACGCTGAAGTACAATTTAGAAAACTCTGTTGAAGGAATCTTCATGTATTTTATGAAGACAATAAGGTAAAAAAAAAAAAAAAGTTCAAATGTGAAAGAGATTAAAAGTCAATTTGAACTATTCCCAATTGAGTTGAATGCTTTGATCTATGCTTAAACTATCACAATGCATGCAAAAGCAGCACTCCCACAATCATATTAACATTTAAATAATTAATTTGATAAAGATTGAAAACAGCTGTTGGGCATCAAAATGCAGAGGATTTCTAATCCTGGAGCATAACATTTTGACAGAGATTGAAACTAAAACAGAGGAGCAGATGGAGGTAAATTTCCTGTTTTTGATTTTCTACACCTTATAATGTTTTGCTACTTTGCTACTTTGTTTTAATTTGTTTAAAAAATATTTAAAAAATCTGTATTTCTCTCTTATGTTTGTCTATTGTTGATTGTTTAAGGAAACTCTACTGTTGCTGTGGTCATCATTCTTTAGTTTGTAGACAGGTCCCTCTTGTAAATGAGTCCTCAAGGCTCAATGAGATTGACCTGACTAAATAAAGGTTGAAGGAATTTTGCATGAAGAGTAATAAAAAAAGACCAATTCAGGGAGGCTCAGACCTGTCCATCAGAGATCATATTACCCAGCATCCCTCCCGGTAGCTGCTAACGTCCCCACAACTGCCACCCAATGCTAGTTCTGCTGCAAGGAAACATTTCTGTAAAAAATAAAAATCACTGTTTAAGAGCAAAACAAACAAAAAAAAAAAGAATACGTTGTGCCTAAGCAAAAACAGGGAGAGTAACCGTAATCGCCAAGAGCTTGTAGTCAAAATTCCTTTTTTTTAAACCTCCTTCATTTCTGTGCTTCTCGGCGGACTCGCTCATATGTACTTGAAGTGAACAAACCTTCGAGAAATAATTTCGCATTAGGCATAAGGTGAGGGTGTAGTGCATGCACAAATGCTTTGAAGCAGAGCCATGTACAGTAATTAAGAAGCAGAGAGCACACAGAGATGGATTTGAAATAAAAACCCAGAGTCAAACAGTGACTGAAGAGAAAAGATCAGAGATAGCCAAGCGTAGAGACTAGCGGATTTGTGTGGGCGGATGGGAACCTGGAAGGTTTTTCTTGATGTTTTTGTTTAAGGGCACTTTCTATGATCCCTGTGCCTCTTAGGAGTTTTCACAATAAACCTCATTTTTGTTCTGAAACTACTCCAACACTGGGTCATCATACTTTTGGTGAAAATAAATAAATAAAGCAAAACATAAAACATGGCTTTGGGACCAAAGTGCAATTGTCACTACATTGATGACAGAGCATAGCAGCTAAAGAAAGAAAGGCTGAAAATAACAAACTCCCTCAAGCACATCTACTACTGTTGCTCACCCTTTACACTTAAACTTGAAGGACTTCTGAACACCAGTTGTAACAAATGAATAAAAAAAATAGAACTGTTGTTTTGAGAGAATGCCCATGTCAGAGAAAATTTGCACAATTAGTCAAAGTCAAAGTAAACTTTATTGTCAGAACTGCAATATGTACAGGACATACACAGGATTGAAATTGTGTTTCTCTCAGTCCCTCGGTGAAACAGTAACCATCTAAAGACTAAACACTAAAACATTTTAAACATAAGCATAAAATAGTAAAAGTGTAACACTGTCCTGAGTTTTTTCATAGTAGTATAAAAGTATGAAAATTTACACCAACACTGAAACACCAAACACCCAATGAACATAAGCATAAAATGAAATAATAAAAGTGTAATACTGTCCTGAGTTTTTTCATAGTAGTATAAAAAGTATAAAAAGTATATCTATAAAATAAACTGAAGGTTCTAGCATTGACATTTGCAAAGAGTGGCACAGCAGCATATGAGTTAATGTACACAGTATATGTATGAGGTAGTTGATGTTGGTATAGAGGCAAAGTGGCATATGCAGTAAGGCACATAAGGCACATTTGGCATCCTTAGATAAGGCTAATCAGAGAATACTGTATATGTATCAGCAGTAGTGTAGATATAAAAGTAGTGTAAATGTAAACAGTAGTAATAAATGTAAAACAGTAGTAATAAATGTAAACCGTATTAATAAATGTAAACAGTGAATGTAAACAGTAGTATGACTATAGGCAGTAATGTAATACAAACATTAGTGCAAATATGAGAAGTAGTGCAAACTGAATGAGCACATGACCGAGAGTTTAGTGAATAACCCGTTTGATGACACAGGGTCCAGTGTTAAAAACTTTGTGTTGAGTGGTAATGTGTGAGAAAGTTTTTTGTGTTAAGGCAGTTCAAATGGGAGGGGAGGCAGAGCAGGCAGAGTGTTTAGCATTCTGACTGCCTGATGAACAGAGCTGTCTCTCAGTCTGCTGGTTCGAGCCTGGAGACTCCTCAGTCTCCTCCCTGATGGCAGCAGTCTAAAGCGGCTGTGTAGTGGGTGTGTGGGATCACCTGCCATGCAGTGGGCTTTCCGAGTGAGGCGTTTGCTGTGTAAGTCCTGCAGTGAGGGCAAGGAGGTGCCGACGATCTTCTCAGCTGCTCTCACGATGCGCTGGAGGCTCTTGCGGCATGATGCAGTACATGCACCAAACCACACCGTGATGCAGCTGGTCAGGACACTTTCTATGGCACCCCTGTAGAAGGTGCACATGATGGGGGTTGAAGCTCCAGCCCTTTTCAGCTTGCGGAGAAAGTAGAGGCGCTGGTGAGCCTTCTTGGCCAGTGCTGCAGTGTTCCTGCTCCAGGACAGGTCCTTCGAGACGTGCACTCCCAGGAACTTGGTGCTGTCCACTCTCTCCACTGCGGTGCTGTTGATGGTCAGAGGGGCATGTTGTGCATCCCTCTTCCTGAAGTCCACGACAATCTCCTTTGTCTTCTCCACGTTGAGAGTGAGATTGTTGTGTCCGCACCACAAGGCCAAGCGGCTCACCTCGTTCCTGTAGTCCGTCTCATCGTTGTTGCTGATGAGACCTACCACTGTTGTGTCGTCCGCAAACTTGATGAAGTGGTTGGAGCTGTACGATGGTGTGCAGTCGTGTGTTAGCAGGGTGAATAGAAGGGGGCTCAGCACACATCCTTGTGGGGCCCCTGTGTTCAATGTGATGGTGCTAGATGTGTTACTCCCGATCCGTACTGTCTGTGGTCTCCCGGTCAGGAAGTCTAGCAGCCAGTTACACATTGAGGTGTTCAGCCCCAGACTGTCCAGTTTATGGATGAGCTGTTGGGGGATGATGGTGTTGAATGCCGAGCTGAAGTCGATGAACAGCATTCTAACATAAGAGTCCTTCGTGTCCAGATGTGTGAGAGCTGTGTGGAGGGCAGAGGAGATGGCATCGTCGGTTGAGCGATTAGGTCGGTATGCAAATTGGAAGGGATCCAGGGAGGCAGGGAGGACAGATGTGATGCTTTTCATGACTAGCCGTTCAAAGCACTTCATCAGGATGGGGGTGAGTGCTACTGGGCGATAGTCATTGAGGCATGCGGGCGTTGCCTTCTTTGGGACAGGGATGATGGTGGTGGCTTTGAAACAGGTGGGGACGATGGCCTGGCTCAGTGAGATGTTAAAGATGTCCGTGAAGACCGCTGCGAGTTCCCTTGCACAGTCCTTCAGCACACGACCAGGTATGTTGTCAGGACCAGAGGCCTTCCGGGCGTTAATCTTGATGAATGATCGCCTTACGCTGTCTGAGGACAGCGCCAGCACCTGGCCATCAGGAGAGGGGGGGAGTTTATGTGCAGGTGTGCTGTTACTTGCCTCAAACCGAGCAAAGAACTCATTCAGTTCATTCAGCGTAGAGGTTGAGCTGTCACAGGTCTGGGGGGGTGGTTTGTAGTTTGTGATGGTCTGTATTCCCTGCCACAGACTGCGTGTATCCTTGCTGTCCTTGAAACGGTGAGCTATTTTCCTGGAATACTGCTTCTTGGCCTTTCTGATGCCCCAGTCCAGGTTCTTTCTGGCTGCCCTCAGGCCCACCTGATCTCCCGCTTTGAAGGCAGCATTCCTGGCTCTCAGGAGTCTGTAAACCTCAGCTGTCAGCCATGGCTTCTGATTAGCCCGAACAGTGATGGTCTTGAGGTTAGTTACATCATCAATGCACTTGGTGATGTATGAACATACATTGGCTTAGTTAATTAAAAGCAAACTTTAAACAAACTTTAAAAACCCAGTAATACATTAATGAAACTGGGTATAAAGGATAATAATAATAATAATAATACTTTATTTATAGAGCCCTTTAAAACAACCACAGCTGCAACAAAGTGTTGTACATAAAATCAAGAACATTTAAACACATAAAAATAAAACAGTTGTTAAAACATTAAGATCAATAAAAACAATAAAAACAGTGCAGAACAAAATCAGTCTGTGCTAAAAGCCAGTGAGTAAAAATGTGTTTTTAAAAGAGTTTTAAAACTGGACAGTGAAGGAGCTTGTCTGACGGGAAGAGGGAGATCGTTCCACAGTTTTGGAGCAGCAACAGAAAAAGCTCTGTCTCCTCTGAGCCTCCGTTTGGACCTCGGCACCTCCAGAAGCAGCTGATCAGCTGATCTGAGGCACCGAGCAGGAGAGTATGGGTGAAGCAGCTCAGAGAGGTAGGATGGAGCAAGACCATTTAAACTCTTAAAAACAAATAAAAGAATCTTAACCCATTTAAGCCCAAATGTTTTTCAGAGTTGAAAGGCATATAATTTTATCAGTTGTGTCCTTCTGAATCATGTTATGAATTTATTTTCATCATTCTGTATTTTGATTTGAAGAAAATGCCATTTTTATGACTGGCAACAATTGTTGCCAGTAGTCACACAGCTTGTCACTAGGTCGACTGTCACCTGTTCATAATAGAGAACTAATAATAATATAGTAATAACAAAATAATAATGTAGTCAGAATAAATAATAACAAAAAGTTGGAGCCTCAGGTTCCTGTATACAATTCCAAACAACAAACAATTTGAACAGTTTTTTATTCTTAATTTATTCGTCTGTAGACTCGAATTTTGTAACTTTGTAAGCAAAACTTCAACGAACAGTGTTTTTTCTTATAACCTCTAATAACACACATATATGTATATATTTCATCCCATACGTTCCACAATCTTTTATGGATGTTCTACTCAGTGTGGTACTTCTTGAAGCACTCCAAATGTAGTGGCACATCACACTTTTCACACGCAAACGATGTGCGTCCGCCACAGTTTTTGCATCACTTGTACCTGCTACCAGTGTTGCAGGGCCAGTGGTTGAAATGATCAAACCTGGTGGCATCAGTTATCGCCACAGCCATTAAAGATCTTCTGCCCTGCCTACTTGGCTTTGTTCCATGGCGCAGGAGGAGGGTCTGGGCTACCAGCCTCTGGAAGGAGAGGAGATCTTTCTGCCCACTTTTCCAGGTTCTAAATGAATGAAAAAACAAGCATGATAGATGAATGAATATGCCATGTTTTTGTTCATTTATGATGCTATTGATGAATTATCAATATCCTCCTTTCTACAGTGTCATGCCCCATATGTAGAATGTTCTGTAAAAGCAATATCATGCACGATTGTGATATTGCTAAATAACATGCAGCCTTGTGTACCTGTAATAGCACCAGCTGTTCACCATGGCACTGTTCAGGGCCCAGCTGAAGCATGGCCACCACCACTTCTTGGACCGTATGTTGACTCTGTAGCGGCTGACAAACTGGTCATGCAGGTCCACTCCTCCCATGTGTGTGTTGTAATCCTGGATACACTTGGGCTGTCTGACCTTGTCCATGGTCCGTTTTTGTTTGTTCCATCTCTTTGCCTCAGTTTCGATGAACTCCCTTTCCATGTTTGACACCACAGTGACCATGCTGTTGTCATTCCACCTTACAATCAGCTTCTCTGCCTCAACCTCATCTTCTGGAAGAATTTGTTTTCTGAAGTTTTATTTTGAAAGTCCAGCCAGTAGCTGGCTCTATTCCTGCCGGGAGAAGCGCGCTTCTTGCTCGTCTGAATCAGCTCACACGCGCGGAGGTCATCTGGGCGTGAACTGGACAACACAGTCCGTTAGTGTCCACAACTTCAACTCTTATCTCCAAGACGTATCGTCAACAGGTAACGAGGCGTTGATGTGTTCTGAGCGTGTGAGAAGCCCAGCTAAGACCTGTATGGGAAAGCTTGCCACCCTGGTTGTTTTCAAAATAATTAACTTCCGTTAACTTAGCTTTCATTCATCTTCTTCCTCCTATTTTCTTATTTTTCATAAGCTTTAATCTGTCAAGTAATGTGCCAACAGTTTAAGTTCCTGACTGTCTGTTTGTTTTAATTTGAATTCTTGTCAACGTAGTTATTAAATCAGAGCTAATATCGATACAAATGTTTAATGTAATTTTTGTGATAGTTTCAATAAAAGGTCTATTTTTCTGGTAGACCAACATAAGTTGAAGTCTCTCGTGAAATTACATTTCTGGCTAATCACATCACAGATTTATTGATTTATTCTGAAAAAGTTGAGACCCCGTGAACTTGGTGGCAAGTTTGTGCAGATAAAAGTCTGCTCAGACCTGCGCATCTAAAACTATAGGTAAGTCCTATATCTCTACAATAATGGTGGTCCAGTAAGTGTTTAAATACCTTACCCCACATTATTCGTTACATATTGGTGGCCGCGTACGGGTCCTCTGAATATTGGTGGCCGCGTACAGGTCTGCTGAAAGATTAAATTGAATAAGTTGTTTTTGTGGCTTATTGTTACGGTATTGTTGGCATTAGTTTGCATCCTGTTGTGGACTTATGGAATAGTTTTGGCTGGTGAGTGTCTCAGAGATTGCTAATCGTGGCATTGTCTGGTGCGTTTCCCGTTAGAATTATTTTTTCTTTCACATTCCAACGTATGCTTGAGGCGGATGGATGAATGTTTGTTTTTGTGAGACGTTCATAACGTGTCGCGAGGCTGCATGCATTTTTCTTTGTTGTGACCGCCGTGTCACCTCTGCTTCATTGTATTACATCTGCGGTTTGCTGTTGTAAAGCTGTGTCACACATTATTATGCTGCTCCATTAAGTGCCTTTTTCTGTTACAACGTGTGTTGTGAGGTTCGATTGGACCCTCTCAGATTGGACCGGACAGGATCCGGTTCAGAGTGACGTAAAGTCCGTTGTTGTACACAGTTAGCGTGCTGCCTTCTTTGGGGGGCGTGGGAGTTAGCCTGGATGTGTTGAGCTCATTTACAGAGTTTTCTGCGGTGTAAAAATACGTTTGTTTTGTGAAAGTGTGTCCAGTTCTTTTGGTCGAGCTAAGGTTAGCTGTACCGAGACAAAATGGCTGCTTAAAGCGCTGTGATTGGTCCATTGTGTGTCGTGTTCAAGAACGTTGGTTTCTGTAGACTGCTGGTTGTCAGATTCATTTATGTACACATTTCTGACGGTTTATTTGTGTTGTTTGAGTTCTATGCACATGATATCGTCGAAGACTGGCTTAACCGCGGTGTTTTGCAATATTTATGACTGTTTTAGAACGTTGAAAAGTCCGTTCCACGCTTTTGTTCGACCGACCATAGGTCCGTGAACACACCGCTCGAACGGCGCGTCGCACGTGAGTGGCGTACGGTTAAGAAGACTCCATTTCCCATGAACGCTTGGGTTTTTGAACTACTGTTCTGTCTTCGCTGTGATTAGTCGATTACGCTGTAGGTGTTGACGCTCGTCAACTTTCATTTCAGCTGTTTGTCCCAGACAAGTTTCCATGCTTGTTTGTCCATTACTGTCATTGAAAAAACTGCTTCATCGCAGTGTTTTTGAGATGTTGGTGGATGTATGAGTACGTTGTTCAGAAACTACCGATCGCCATGTGACCAGGTCACGTGACACCGGCAGTGGCAACTACTTTGAAGGCCCGACCTTTTTTCTTTTAAACGCAGTTTAAAATGTTTCACAGTCCAACCGATTTTACTCACATAATTTCATTTTTGTGAGAAAGGGGATACTAGAGTTTTGTCACGTCAGGGCTCTGGGCTTTCTGGTTTGCTGTTTTTGATCCGTTGTTAGACGTCTGAATGTTTGGCGGCTCAGAGCTGCGCTCACAGGTGACAACAGCGCCTCTATAGCGGTCAGAAAGAGAATTGCAGTCGCTGTGATAAACATTTCCAGCGCTGTGGCCCCATCTGCTGGTTACTTTAGAAGACGCAGTCTTCCTGTAATTTGTACATGTTGAATGTTCCTGTTTTAGAAGAGGAACATTTTGAGGATATTGTACACACAGCACCCTCTCATTTGATTTTCACATATAATCGAATGTTGATGGCAGAACAGTTACACAGAAGTAATACAGACTTGTCTGCTTTTTGATAAAACTTGACACTTTTATCATCAATTCTGTGCAAAACGAACTGTCTGTCCCTGTTTTTTTTTTTCAAACTGCAAGTTTAAAATAACACACAGGAGGCATATTTTGTCTTGGTTTTCACAAAGAATCAAACAAAAACTAGCCGACCTTGATGGTCGTCTCATGGGTTGACAATTTAATAATAATCACTGATTTTTGTTAAATTTCACATCTTGGATGTTACTGAGCAGCTGCACACAGGCCCTCCTGTTTATTTTAGATACAAGTTTATTTAGAATAACAGGCTGGTAGGCCTTGCTCTCTACGGTGGCTTCATTTAATTTGTGTTTCACAAATTTCCAGATAAGATGGCGGCCTCTGCACATGAGGCTCCTGATACCACAACAGCCGTGTTTGTTTGACCTTGTCACAGGTCGACAAATTAATAGGAATCACTGATTTTTATTTAATTTCACATCTTGGACTCCATGTTGGCTGCCGCAGGCATCACATGGTGAGACTGCACACTGTGAAATAAGACCTACTTTCCTTGATTTTTCACAGAAAATCAGTACAAAGATGGACGTTCTAACAGGTGCATCCTTTGATAGGCACTTAGCTGCAAAGAACGTCCTTCAGGAACCAGGTGAACATCCCCTGGTGTTTTACGACAGGCTACTCTCTGTTTACACAGGGAATAAATATGTCCCTGGAATTGAGGAAGATTACCTGTTTAAAAGTCGTTTCACTTTGAATCTAATACCTTTCATAATGAAATGTGTTCGCTTCAATGTTAATTGCAAAGAGAGTACCATGGCAGAAATTAAACAATGTGCTATGGAATTTTTTGACATGCTCGAACAGCGAAAAACACCCTCAGTGGTGTGCCCAGGTCAAAAGGTCACATCCCACTCGCAGGAAGTAGAAGAGGTTCCCTCTCCTTCAGAGTGCGAGAGGTCACAGGTTTTTCATAATAACAAACAACAGCATGGTGCTACGAGCTGTAAAAGTGACTCTGATCGGTTCACGGGGAGTTCTGAACCCCCTGCCCCTCAGGTTGAAAACCTTGAGATGAGCAGAGAACCACACAAGGTAGGTGTTCGCCCTCTGGATGAACCCGGATGGTTCGGATCGAACCAAAAGAGTTCTCTCATGGATCTCACAGTGGGTGAGATTCGAAGGCGGATGTCTGGGAACCGTGACCCTTTGAAAAATGGTCTGTCCCGACATGTACCCCCGAGAAGCGGCCCTCCTGCCCCTGCCCCTCGAGCTGCACAGCTCGAGACATGCAATGAGTCACACATGCTCCAGATTATGGAAGCGGCGCCTCCGCACGTTGACGTGACTGAGGTTGTGAGTTGTTTGTCAAATGATTTGAATGTTACAGTGGTTGACCAAGCTGACACAACGTGTGACGTTGTCCTTGATGATAACACAAACAACGTTGTTCATCCTGATGAAGCGACGCGCAACACTGCCTTATGCAACAACTCAGTGCGTACAGTTGACAACAACAACGTCAACACTGACATAAATGCTGACAACAAACAAATTGCTGATGATCAGCGTCCTGAAAGTCCAGATGCTGACAGCAAACAAATTGCTGAAAATCCACATCCTGAAGGTCATGAGGCAGACAGCCATCATGATGCTGACAGCGACGACGATTACACAGACAGAGTCACACGTACACAGAAACGTGTGGAAAAACCTGAATGGTTTCTGTGTAACTTTATAAAAAGGGGGATAGCTAAGAGAGCTTACCTGCCACTCACATTGGAAGGGGTCCTCGCGCAAGAAGCGCTCCTGGTTAGCGGCTCAGACGTGTCTACCATGTCAGCCGAACTGTTTGAGGAGCTAAGGACCGCCGCTAACGATGTTGACAGGCAAATACCCTTTGTGAAATACACTTATGGTGAGCAACAGGGCCTCGCAAAGACGAGAACAACCCTAATAGCCATGGTTCACATGCAGATTGGCGAAATGTCACTATACCACCCGGTGTATGTGTCTGATCTTGACTCACTCCAGACTCCATTTGTGGTTGGCCAAGATTTTATAAATCGCTTTGAAGCGATTATAAATTATGGCAATCAGACAATGTGGGCCACAGTGAGCAGTCCACTGCCAATCGTGGTGCCTCCCCAAGGTCAGGACACTGACTGTCTAACAACAGGTACCGCTGAGGTCACTTGGGATTCCCCAACCGAGACCACAGACCCGGTAAGTGAACTTTCAACTACAGGTGAGACAGAGGAGACTCATCAGTTGGACCAGACTCTGGCCCATCACAAGGACCTCCTCTGCGAGCTGACACCTTCAGCACTCACTGAGCACTACCTACCACCGGTAGAAGAAGGTGTGGAGATCCAAGGGTCCCACACCGATGACGCTGTACTGTCCTATGGGACAGGTAATTCGGCAAACAGCCAAGCTTTCAGTGAAGTCTTGGTTCAAGGACATCTGAGCCCACGAAGTGACAGTCTACAACACGCTGACAGTCACTTGGACTTCATTGTTACAGATTTTGAGGATCCCTCCTCAAACAAAAGGGGGATGAACCCACACTTCCTACCACAGGTAGAGGACGGTGTAGAGGTCCAAGGATCACACGCCGAGAACGCTGTGCTGTCCTCTGGGACAGGTAATTCGACTATCAGCCAAGCTTTCAATGAAACCTTGGTTCTAGAGCATTTGAATCTAGAACTACTCAGAAATGACATAGTTCTTACAGACTCAAAGAGCACCTCTTCATTCATGAAGTGGGAAGACATACATCACAACGACAGAGACACGCCTGCGACGGCGCCGACAGTTGTGACACACCTGCATTACGCAGAAAGAGGTAAACGTACAGAGGTACGTTGGCCGAAACCTATAAGGTTCCTGTACAAGGTTCCCCATAAACTGCGCGAACAGCTTAAACTAAACAAAGGCATCCTAACTCGTGCCCATGGACGGACGTCCACACCCGTGCGCGTGGTCCCTCATGACCACAGGGGGGTGATGTTAGGTCATGCCCATGTCAAGGACAAAGATTTCAATAACCCCACAAACGACAAAGATCTCGCAAACTCACAGACTTCATGGGAAAACAAGGTCGTCCAAGCACAGGATAGTAAATAAACTAAACAGTTTAAACTATTCTAGTTGCGAAAAGAAACCGTTCCAACTAGAACTTAGAAACGCTATAGAAATGTGGAGGGCTTCTGTAATGAAGGCCTATTCATTCAAACTATTCCTCCATTCATTATTTAGTTTAGGTTAAAATAAAATAAAATAAAAATGAAACTAGCTTGGTCTAAATGTCTGTTGTCTTTTAGACGAACGACGCAAGATTTGGTATTCCCTATACATTTTGAAGTCTATGGCGAGACTCATCAAAATGAATAGATCTAGAATAGAAACGATCGAATCGGTTCTACCTAAATGATTGGGAGGTCAGTGTAGATTATAGTACCTTAAGTAGTATTAATCTACAATGACTCATCAAAGATTGAGATCTTTAACAAAATGAACAGCATGTTGGCATAGTTAAATCCATTTAACACTAGCAAACCCAGGGAAAAAAAAAACACTAGAACTGCCATGAGTTTGTCAAAATGACAATTCTTCCATGAGCCTGGGGGTGGATATCTTTGTATTTGGGTAAACATCCCCTCCTGAGAATCTTCTCCCAGCATAATCTTCTCCAGTAGGTCAAAACAAAAGACACAAAGAACATTCATTTACATACATCCCCCACAAATTAACCACACATTCCAACAGCATTTCCAACTTGCTTCTACAGAGAGAGAGAGTTGTTTTCACCAGAGACTGCTCTGTAGGTGGGGGGGGCAAGCTTTGATCAAAAATAATGTTACACTGAATTTTATTTTTTTATTTTTTTTCATTCAACCTTTATTTAGTCAGGTAAATCTTATTGAGCCTCGAGGCCAATGAAACACATACATTAAACAATAAACAATAGAAAAGTAGCAAAAACATCCATCCATCCATCCATCCATCCATCCATCCATCTTCTTCCGCTTATCCGGGGTCGGGTCGCGGGGGTAGCAGCCTAAGTAGGGAGGCCCAGACTTCCCTCTCCCCAGCCACTTGGTGCAGCTCCTCCAGGGGAATCCCAAGGCGTTCCCAGGCCAGCCGAGAAACATAGTCCCTCCAGCGCGTCCTGGCTCTTCCTCTGGGTCTCCTCCCAGTGGGACATGCCCGGAACACCTCCCCAGGGAGGCGTCCAGGAGGCATCCTAACCAGATGTCCGAGCCACCTCAACTGGCTCCTCTCGATGTGGAGAAGCAGCGGCTCTACTCCAAGTCCCTCCCGGATGACTGAGCTTCTCACCCTATCTCTAAGGGAGAGTCCAGACACCCTGCGGAGAAAACTCATTTCAGCCGCTTGTATCCGAGATCTTGTTCTTTCGGTCATAACCCAAAGTTCATGACCATAGATGAGGGTGGGAACGTAGATCGATCGGTAAATTGAGAGCTTTGCCTTTTGACTCAGCTCTCTCTTCACCACGACAGACCGGTACAGCGCCCGCTTCACTACGGACACTGCACCTATCCGCCTATCGATCTCACGCTCCAGTTTTCCCTCATTCGTGAACAAGATCCCGAGATATGTAAACTCCTCCACTTGGGGCAGGACCTCCTCCCCGACCCGGAGAGGGCATGCTACCCTTTTCCGGCTCAAGACCATGGCCTCGGATTTGGAGGAACTGATCCTCATCCCGGCCGTATCACACTCGGCTGCAAACCGCTCCAGTGAAAATTGTAAATCACGAACTGATGAAGCCAGTAGGACCACATCATCTGCAAAAAACAGAGAAGCGATTCTAAGGTCACCAAAACAAATCCTCTCAACACCTTGGCTGCGCCTAGAAATTCTGTCCATAAAAGTTATGAACAGAATCGGTGACAAAGGGCAACCTTGGCGGAGTCCAACTTTTACCGGAAACGAGCCTGACTTACTGCCGGCAATGCGGACCAAGCTATTTATATATATATATATATATATATATATATATATATATATATATATATATATATATATATATATATATATATATATATATATATATATATATATATATAACAGGTAGTCCCCGACTTACGAGCGCTCTGACCTACGAGCATCCGGACTTACGAGCTGGCAAATTTTTGGAAAAAACGCAAAAAATACTGAGTTTTTCTGTGTTTTTTCACCACAGTCCGTTAGCTAAACATGTGGATACAGGTTTCCGATCATTTTTATGCACTCATAAGCGGTTTTTCGATGAAAAACGAGTGTTTGTAGTCGCGCTAGCAAAACCGTTCCAACTTACGAGCGAAATTCCGGACTTACGAGACACGTGGCGGCCGTTCCAAATTACGAGATTTCCATGTTACGAGCGCCTCGTTGTAACGGAACTCGCTCGTAAGTCGGGGACTACCTGTATGACATAAAGTGCTCTGTTAGCAAAATATAACCACAAGTAAACCTGCAGTCTGACAGCAAAGTGCTCTGTTAGCAAAATATAACCACAAGTAAACCTGCAGCCTGACTGCAAAGTGCTCTGTTAGCAAAATATAACCACAAGTAAACCTGCAGTCTGACTGCAAAGTGCTCTGTTAGCAAAATATAACCACAAGTAAACCTGCAGTCTGACTGCAAAGTGCTCTGTTAGCAAAATATAACCACAAGTAAACCTGCAGTCTGACTGCAAAGTGTTCTGTTAGCAAAATATAACCACAAGTAAACCTGCAGTCTGACTGCAAAGTGTTCTGTTAGCAAAATATAACCACAAGTAAACCTGCAGCCTGACTGCAAAGTGCTCTGTTAGCAAAATATAACCACAAGTAAACCTGCAGTCTGACTGCAAAGTGCTCTGTTAGCAAAATATAACCACAAGTAAACCTGCAGTCTGACTGCAAAGTGTTCTGTTAGCAAAATATAACCACAAGTAAACCTGCAGTCTGACAGCAAAGTGCTCTGTTAGCAAAATATAACCACAAGTAAACCTGCAGTCTGACTGCAAAGTGCTCTGTTAGCAAAATATAACCACAAGTAAACCTGCAGTCTGACAGCAAAGTGCTCTGTTAGCAAAATATAACCACAAGTAAACCTGCAGTCTGACAGCAAAGTGTTCTGTTAGCAAAATATAACCACAAGTAAACCTGCAGTCTGACAGCAAAGTGCTCTGTTAGCAAAATATAACCACAAGTAAACCTGCAGTCTGACTGCAAAGTGCTCTGTTAGCAAAATATAACCACAAGTAAACCTGCAGTCTGACAGCAAAGTGTTCTGTTAGCAAACTATAACCACAAGTAAACCTGCAGTCTGACTGCAAAGTGTTCTGTTAGCAAAATATAACCACAAGTAAACCTGCAGTCTGACTGCAAAGTGCTCTGTTAGCAAACTATAACCACAAGTAAACCTGCAGTCTGACAGCAAAGTGCTCTGTTAGCAAAATATAACCACAAGTAAACCTGCAGCCTGACTGCAAAGTGCTCTGTTAGCAAAATATAACCACAAGTAAACCTGCGGCCTGACTGCAAAGTGCTCTGTTAGCAAAATATAACCACAAGTAAACCTGCAGTCTGACATACCACTTATAAATATATATATACATATATACATATATATATATACATATATATATATACATTTACATATATATATATATATATATATATATATATACATGTATATATATCTATATATATACATATATATATATATATGTATATATATCACATATATATATGTATATATATCACATATATATATATGTATATATATATATATATATATATATATATATATATATATATATATATATATATATATATATATATATATATATATATATATATATATATATATATATATATATATATATCACACACTTTATGGTATTGTAGGCCATTGCATTAGGTAATACATTCAGCAATTACTTTTACTTTAATACTTTAAGTATTTTTAAAAGCAAGTACTTATTTACTTTTACTTAAGTAAAAATATTAATATGGTACTTCTACTTTTACTAGAGTATATTTTTGTCTGTTTATTTGCACTTTTACTTAAGTACAGTGTTTGAGTATTTTCTCCACCACTGGATTTACCTGACTATATAAATATGCCCCAAGGCCTCCTCCCCGCCAACAGATTGGAATGGCCTCATATACATACCAATGGCTTTAAAAATGCTAATTCAATTTGTCAGTTTGACAATCCCATGGGTTGCATAGGTAGAATTGTCATTTTGACAAAAACTGGTAGAGCTAGTGTTAAGTCTTCAACTAATCAACAATCAAAACCTCTATTGGCTGGGAGTGTTCAGAAAACAATAACAACTTCAATAACAACAAAAGTAGCAATCAAGCAACTAAAAACAACGTTTCACTACAACAAACTCACTCTGGTCGTCAGACTCCAACGTCACACACAAGAAAAACAGTTCTTAGCTTTATAACCGATGTCAATTAAATCCTGCAGATTTAAACGGTTGTTAAGGTTAGTTTTTGTTGTGGGTTTTATGCTTAGGGATCCCTCGATTGAAGCAGAGGAGGCGGGCCTTGGATGAAGGTTGAAGACCAACGTTGGATCAGCAGGTCCCCACATCGAAGGTTGCAGGCTGGATGGCTTCCAGTCGGTGCCACCCTGGTTCAATGTGTCATGCAATTATGTGGTTTTAGGTGGGCTTATGATAGGGATTCTACATTAAGCCTTACCTATATGCACCTGGTATGTAAGCTATCATGGATTAGATCAGCTACAATTACCAATTAAGGGGTGGATCAATGTTGTAAAAATCAGATATAGGGATCCCTCTACATGCTGATTAAAAACCATTCTTGCTGATGAAATCAATAACCCCCATCGTTGTGGATTTACCGTTGTGGATTATAAGACTTTGTTTTCCAAGGGATCACAGACTCAGTTTTCCATGGGTTAACAGACTATGTTTCCAAAGGATTGAAAGCTTACCGCAATGGGATTACCTACGAACAGTATGGAATTTCCAAAAACATTATGGGAGTATAATTTTGAACTTTTTTTTTTACTTTTTTTTTTCTCCACTTGCTGGATTACATAGAGGTCAGAGACATTCGGTGGTATCCTTTCGTGTTGGAACTCATCTCCAAGGACAGGCGATGACTTCCAAAAAGGGGGACTGTAGTAATACACCTCATCTCTGATATTGTAGGCTTGACCTTCAAGTACACCTCTCTGCATCTCTTTGAAACTCTCAGTGTTACACCTTCTTGAAACTCTCAAGGAGACAAATGGACACTTTTATTTTTTACAATTATTATGAATTAATGGACACTAATTAATCAGATTGAACTTTCTCTTTAATGTGTGTTAATTCAGAATTGATCAACAGTATATTTTGGGCGGCCGTGGCGTGGCGTAGTGGTAATGGCAGTCGTCCCCCGATCGGAAGGTTGGCGGTTCGAATCCCGGTTCCTCACACCATGTGTCGTTGTGTCCTTGGGCAAGACACTTAACCCCGAGCTGCTCCCGGTAGGACTGGAAAGCACCTTGCATGGTAGTCTGCCGCTACCGGTGTATGAATGTGTGTACATTCAATGTGTGTAGCGCTTTGAGATTTTCACTAATGAAAAGCGCGTTATAAATTGAATTCATTATTATTATTATTATAACAGTATATTTTGTCATTTTAATGATGATCTGTTACTTGCATGAGTTTGACTTCTGCTGGTTTATTCTACAATACAAGTGTGCTCTGAAATCTAGGACATGAGTCAGGGTAAGCTGTTCACTCTCTTCTCTGTTTTGTCTGCAACCTAGACTCAACAGGCCAGTCCATCTGGCTGTTTATGTAAACAGTTTTCCTGTTGTCCGTCAAGAGTCTTTCTGCCTATGGAATTAAACTTCCATCTTTTATTTTGTTAGTTCAGCCAGTAGTCATTAAGGTGGGGAAGACCCCGCCTCCCATATAAAGGTCATTTCCTGCATTTTTTCTTTAGTGTTTTTTGGAGAGAACTAACTGACAACTGGTTTCTCTCCTCTGGGAAAGCTGGAGACGTTCCGGTCAATGTGTCAAATAGACCCACGTTTCAGCTGGAGTTACAGTAAAGCTTACTGTAACTCACTCACTCATCTTCTGGAAGAATTTGTTTTCTGAAGTTTTATTTTGAAAGTCCAGCCAGTAGCTGGCTCTATTCCTGCCGGGAGAAGCGCGCTTCTTGCTCGTCTGAATCAGCTCACACGCGCGGAGGTCATCTGGGCGTGAACTGGACAACACAGTCCGTTAGTGTCCACAACTTCAACTCTTATCTCCAAGACGTATCGTCAACAGGTAACGAGGCGTTGATGTGTTCTGAGCGTGTGAGAAGCCCAGCTAAGACCTGTATGGGAAAGTTTGCCACCCTGGTTGTTTTCAAAATAATTAACTTCCGTTAACTTAGCTTTCATTCATCTTCTTCCTCCTATTTTCTTATTTTTCATAAGCTTTAATCTGTCAAGTAATGTGCCAACAGTTTAAGTTCCTGACTGTCTGTTTGTTTTAATTTGAATTCTTGTCAACGTAGTTATTAAATCAGAGCTAATATCGATACAAATGTTTAATGTAATTTTTGTGATAGTTTCAATAAAAGGTCTATTTTTCTGGTAGACCAACATAAGTGAAGTCTCTCGTGAAATTACATTTCTGGCTAATCACATCACAGATTTATTGATTTATTCTGAAAAAGTTGAGACCCCGTGAACTTGGTGGCAAGTTTGTGCAGATAAAAGTCTGCTCAGACCTGCGCATCTAAAACTATAGGTAAGTCCTATATCTCTACAATAATGGTGGTCCAGTAAGTGTTTAAATACCTTACCCCACCTTATTCGTTACACAAGTGTATGTCATGAGTTTGGCTGTTGTATCATGTAATAGGAAAACGTGGCTATAATGACAAATTCAAAAAAGTTCAAGACAAAAACAACTGGACTTTATTTATTATACTATACTTTATACTTTATAATTTCAAGCTAACAAATAATTGTTTAGGTGCTTTTCTTGTTACATTTCGGAGAAACAAGCTGCGTTCCTCCTTCCTTGTTCTCGTCCTCTGCGCGTTCACGGAGCACCGAGGCAGCAAAACTATTTTTTAAATAAAGCTGACTTGACTATTAAAGTGCATTTATTAAGAAAGCATTAGACTGAGGCACACCTTTGCTATAATTTCGAGCTAACAAATAATTATTTTGGGTCTTTTCTTGTTAAAATTCGGAGAATTGAGCCACGTTCCTCCTTCCTGTTTCTTTTTACAGACATGACAATAAGCCTCTCGGCTGTTGGCTGATAAAGTCAGTCTCTGAATCTGGCGTCCTCTAACCAGAGGTCTGAAAACTTACATTTCCCCATGACGGTTTTGGAAACTCTGTCGGCCCTCGGCTGGCCATAGGCGCGAACACACACTGACCGACGATATGACATCATTGATTTAGCTTAGGTCCTACTCGAACATAAAATTAGAAAAGATAAATAAATTTACAGGATTTTTTTTGCCGATAGAACGGGAAAAATATAGTTGTGTAGGTTTAAAAAAAATTACTACCTCATCAGATGACATTTATTACTTTTTAATACTTTTTAATGACCGTAATTTGTGTTAATTTTATTTGCTACCTTTTACTACCTTTTACAACCCTGTGGATACCCTGATGATAGATGTGACGTATATGGCGAAGCAACATATTTAAGGATTTTTAGACTTTTTTTAGACATATTTGGACTGATGCGACTTATAGGCCAGATCGACGTTTATCGTGGAAAATACGGTAAGTACAAAGTAAAACGAAGACCTATAGGTCACAAATACTGAAATTCATGGTACACTTTTTATAATTGAACCAAACATTGTAATATACACATAGTTAAAACAGAACAATATAAGCAAAATTTCACTGCAAAAACAAGATCTAAGGTAGAAACTATAAACAGTAAAACAATAGTGTGAATTCAAGCAAACATTGTAACTCGAATTTATATTTACAAAACAATGCACAATTTTAATAATAATAATAATGTCTTTTCCTGTCATCTGCGTATGTTTCCCATACACAGACGAAATTCGTCTCTGCATTTAACCCAACCACCTACCAGGTGGTGCAGTGAGCAGCCATAGAAAGTGCCCGGGGAGCTGGAGAATTAGATGTGCACTCATAGACACCCCAAGGTGTGTAGTGGCCGGGACGCGAACCCGCGTCCTTCGGGTTCCAAGTCAAATGCCCTGCCACTACACCATCGCACATGCAATCAACTACCAAGTCAAGATGGTTCAGTCATGACTACCAAATATTGGTATGTTTGGTATTTGTAAGTAACAAATAGCAACATTTTGTTTACAAACAACCTGATACAGGACTTGACCATAAAAGAGACATAAAACCAGCATAAAAGAGACCAATTTGCACAACGCTCTGGTTAAAGCAGTGGGAAAGAACACCCACCTGCCAGAAGCTGAGAAAGACCTTCCTTTCTATTCACACGTCAAATTTATATTGCTTTGACCTTTTCCCCCAGGTCCTCTCATTTCCCAGAGCATGCCGAGATTTGCTGAACTGCTGATGTCGGCACCACTTTGCTTTTCCCCCTCAACATTTGGATAAAGTGGCAATATGGTGGGTGGCAACATCTACACCTGCATTTTCAGCTCTAATTCCTACAGAAAGGACAAATGAATGGCAAACACGACACCCTGAAGGTGTTTGTTCCATATTGAGCAAATGAAAAGGGGGGAGTGGGACTGTCTACGTTAGTGGTTTGACAATTTATTTTGTTATATTGAATGAATTTGCTGTCAGTGAGGTTTTAAATCATGCAAATGTATGTAAATTACTAATAGATATAAAAAAAATACACTTAAAATTGTTTTAGAATTGTTTATTTATCTTGAGTTGCTTGTGCTTGTTTATCTCGTTTTTATGAATCCAAGTGATCAAGTAGTGACCTTAATATTGTGCAATTATTTAGAGAGTTTTTGAAGTTAATAATTGGGTTCTGGTACCATGTGGGTTAATTTCTACCAACCCACACAACCACAGCTGAGCAGCATCATTCTCAGCTGTACACCTGAAGGTCATTGGTGGTGGTCGAGTAATTAACATCACCAGCTGACACACAGTCTAATGAGGAAAGTGGGAAATAATGAACAAACAATGGCAGGAGGCTGTTATTTTTATTAAATTTAAGGCAATACGAATAAGTTCTGCAAATTTGGTATATTATTTTTTTTTTAAATGAATTGCTTGCAGTAATTCAGTAGCAGAATCACCCCTAACATTTACAGAAGAAGGTAAAATTGTAAATTGCCTAAAATAATTGTGGTTTGCTACATTAATGCATTGCAAGAGCACTGTACCAAACTTGCAGGGATACATGTATATTCCAATTTGGCCATGTTAGTCCCTCCTCACAGTAGGTGCTACATGCTGACGGGGAGCGTTCTACAACCCTGGATGTTCAGGACACAGTTTTCTTGCTCCATCTATCTGGCCCCTGCCCAGGCTGCTCCATGCTTCACACCTGCCCACTCCTCTTGCATCCAACATAGTGAATCCCAGCTGTTTGCTTAATATCTCATCTATCACAGGATCTGACATGCAGCCTTTGTTCACTATTGCCTCATTTGCATTTTGAGTAGTCATAATGTTCAGGCGTGTGTGAGTAAGTACAGCCTAACTTCTAAAATGACATAAACCAAACAGCTAACTCTTTGTTTTTAACCTGACTGCAGCGATGAGGAGGACGAGCCGGCCTGTCTGAGTCAATTTATGTCAGACATGACTGTTTCTCAGTGTCCTTTGATTCACTGTCCTCTTGTCGCACCCTCTGGGACACGTTAGCACATTTTGTGCGTAAGTGCTTTTCTATCTATGTGTTTATGTGCGATTGCCAGCATCCATGACCAGTTTTCACCACCTCCAAGTTTGACACATTAGCCAGTGGCAGCTGAGGGAAAGGACACTTTCTAAGGGTTATATAAAGTGCGAGAAGTTCCACCGCTTCATTGCACGTGCATTTCTACCACAGTGTCCGCAGACTTTACTGTATGTGTCAACAGTTCATGACACAAAAATTCACCTCCATAATGATGTAAACTCTTTCTCTGATGTAATGATCACACAGCATCTTCTCTGGAGCTCACAGCGCTGACAGTTGCAACTCAGATCTGCTCTGTGAGTGTTGTCTCAGCTTATTAACATGATTGCTCACATTGATAGCTAGGTCATGTATTTGTCTTGATGTATTTGTCTTTAACTAATGTTGCTTGTGTCAATCTCTAATGAAGATGAAATTAAACTGAAACTTTGTCCTGTCGATCCCAGGGGGGACTGTGTGCAGCCCCATTGTCTCCTTCATGAGTGACCATGAGAAAATGTGAATCTGCATTCACAAAGTATTAAGACAGCAAAAATGTGTTGTTTTTCTATGTGCACATGGAAAATATTTGGTTTATATATTAAAAAGAGGATTCAAATTTTGTCAAGTGGGGTTTTGTAGAAATATTATTAAAAGTAAATATCTTACCTGTTGTAGATATCTCTTTGAACATTCTCAGTTACAAGAGCTACAGCCACTTTTTGCACTTATAAATATCCATGTACTGCACAATTGGTTGTAGTCTGAAAGTTTAAAGGAGCTTCATATAAATGTCAATGAAAGGTTTGACATTAAAGCTTTTTTAGGATATTAGGGATATCTTTTAGTCTTGGCTTTATTTTGACTACCCACTGGCTAGTCATTTCAGGGGAAAATAAACTATTTGTCCAAGATGAGGTTATTCAAAACACAGGTAAAATATGTATTCTTCATAAAGCAACTAATAGTAAATTAGCATATTATGTAAACATTATATGTACACATACATCCTGCATGTTATGTGTATGTATGTAAATCCTGTATATGCACTTGGAGCTTATGTGGTCCAAAAAAATAGAAGAAGAAATAAAGAAATTCAAACTAAACACTGGGAAATAAAATAAAAAATAAAAAAAAGGCTTATTTTCACTGCAGCCATGTGTTGGAGGTTTTTAGGGGCCTATAACTACCACTCCACTGATATTAATAATCCTCATTAAAACTGTTGGCCTAAATGTAAAAGTGCCTGTTGGCTGACTCTGACCACAGAGGACAAACAGAACCCCTTATCAGGTGTATCAACCTTGAAAATAACCCTTGGTTGCACACCCTTCCAGGTAACTATGACCGAGAACACATTCTGAGAGAGAAAGATTCCTGTGCACCACACAAACCTCCCCCACTGCTTCGCACAACTACTCAAACCTTAACCAGCTCAGAACACACACACATACACACACACACACACAAGCACTTTGAGAACACACCTGGCAGATGCACAAGAAAAATAAATACAGAAGAAAAAAACTGACTCGCACAAAAAAAAAAAAGGACAACAGAGCACAACATGTTCTTCCAGGTTTCAGTTACAGAGAAAGCGGGATGACTGGAGTGTGAGAGTGTAAGTAATGTCTTGCAAAAATTGAATAGATCAAAGCAAGCAGGCATGCAGCTTTACCTATTTTGATCTTTTTTTATTTTTATAATGAGTTGACTTGGAAATGTATGTTCAGGATGCCTCTAAGAGAAGACGAAACATAGAGAGAAAAATCTATGAAACAAGCTGCAGCGAAGGCAGCGAGCAGAGGATCAGGAAGAGGATATGCTGGGCAGGTTAGCTGTGGCGTATTTTCATTCAACCTTTATTTAGGCAGGTTAATCCCATTGAGCCTCAAGGATTCATTCACAAGAGACCTGGGGCCTCATGTACAAAGACTTGCGTGGATTTCTTACTGAAAAGTTGTGTACGGTCAAATCCAGAAAACTGCGTACGCACAAATAAATCCAGATGTATCAAACCGTGCGTACACCTGAATCCACGCACATTCCTTTTGTACATCACAATTAACGTGGAACTGAGCGCACGTGAGACACCTCCCCTGACACGCCTTCATTTACATATGTTAAACAGATGCAAATTACTTCCTGCATGTGTGAAGGACATGTTTGTTTGATCCCTGCGCGATCAGAAATGATTTCTAGATTCAGGAAAATAATGAATTTAATATAATATGAGTGAGGAAAAAAATCCTAAGTAAGAATAGTAATAAAATGTGTTTATCACGCAAAGAACGAGTGATTGTGTGTCGGTATTTGTGTGTGCGCGCACCCTGCTTTGGTGCGCAACCGGCTCATCCATTCATTCTGAGTGAAAATATTAACTTTGCGCACGAGTTTATTACCATAATTACTGTAAACACAGAGGAACTTAGATGTTTGGTAGAACATAGATCTTTGTTTATTTAATAGATGATATGAAGAAACGGGTCTGTGCGTCTCAGTGGAGAGTTTTCATGACATGACGTGATGTTGGAGTCTCCAAACGCTGCGCGCGCCACAGCCTTGTGCGCAGTCTGTTTGTCTGTGAAGCTTTTACTCTCCTACAAGTTATATATGGTGTACTTTCACGTGTCATTTTGGAGAAATCTACAATAAACGCAGATTATGAATCACCTCCAGCTGCCGCACCGGCGAGGGTGCGCGCGCGCTCCAAAGCGCGACCACTCAGCCTTTGGAATCATATAGATGAGACATTCCATTGGACATGAATCGGCTTTGTGTGGACTGGACTGCCCTGATCGGCCTGCCAGCTCCCTCAGGAAAGCTCGGGAACAGTTTGATCGCTGCTTCTGCATGTGCACGCGTGATGCACGGCTCCTGTGTTGCTCCAGAGCGCAGCAGTGCCAAACTGAAAAATGATTATTTCTGAAAACGGCTGATAAGCCATATCCTAGATCAGAAAATTATATCTGTTTATAAATAAATGCTCTGCGTGTTACACTATTTATTATATCCTCCAGTAAGGCTGAATGAATCCGTTCCTGTTAAATTTATTTTTGGCACAACTTTGCGCGTCCTTTATTTAACTGCGTCATGTGGATGTAATACTTGTTAATCGTGTGTTTGGTGGGAATATTAATCATTTTCACATCATGAACAGTTAATAATAATAATAATAATGATGACATCAATTTATAACGCACATTTCATCAATGGAAATCTCAAAGTGCTACAAGGTGCAACAGAATTAAATGTCAATGAAACAAATAATAAAACAATTAAAATCAACAACAGTATCAGCTATGATCAAAAGTAGAATCATGAGGAGTAGAGTATGCTCGGTTGAAAAGAAAGGTCTTCAAGCCGCTCTTAAAGTCAACCACAGACTGTGGGGCTTCAGTTTCTCTGAATCACCTGTAAGTGTCGCCAAAGGAACAAGAACCACAGAAACGTGCGTACGCCAGCCATGGGGCTGGCGTGGAAATGTACTTGGATGCGCACATATTCCACGTTCAGTTCAGTTTTGATACATACGGAGTTTTGCGTGGATAGTGACGTAAGCAAGGTTTCTGTGCGTACGCACGGTTGATACATGAGGCCTCTGGTTACAAACAAAGAAGGATGACAACATACCAAACCATACCATACCATTTTATTTATAAAGCACTTTAAACAGGAACAAGTCCACACCAAAGTGCTGGACAAACAAACACGCAACAGGCAACACAGACAATGAAGTACAACACGAAAAACATAAAAACATTGCAGATCATAAATCAAACGATCCAATACAAATCAGCTGGCATTGAAAGCGATGGAGTAGTAGTGAGTTTTTAACCGGGATTTGAAAACCGAGAGGGAGGGGGCCTGTTTGATGAGCAGCGGTAACTCGTTCCAGACTTTCCTTTGACAATCAACAATAGACAATGGATACACCGTAAAAAGATCACGCCTTGGACTTCATTTTTAACATTGTCAACATGGTATATGTTATGGATTGAAATTTATTGAAAACTTCAGCATCAACATATGTATTATTTTGATATTATTCTTGAAAAGCTATATTAACTTTTCTCAATATTTGGATGAAATAACTTGACTTTCTTAACACTTTGACCCTAATCTTGTAAACAAGCAAAGAGGGGGAATTTTCATTCAACCTTTATTTAGGCAGGTTAATCCCATTGAGCCTCGAGGACTCATTTACAAGAGAGACCTGGCTACAAACAAAGAATGATGACAACAGCAACAGTAGATTTTCCTTGGACAATCAACAATAGACAATCATAAGAGAGGCATACAGATATTTTTTTTAACAAGTTAAAACAAAGATGTCAAAGTAGCAAAACAGACAGATTATAAGGCAGATGTAGGAAAATCAAAAACAGGAACATGTCTGCATTAGTTTTTGCCAGGATTCCAACAGATTCTTAAAGCCATTTAGAGAAATGTCAAGGTCAAGATCTTCAGATCTTTTTGTAAGATATTCCAGGAAGCAGGACCGTAGTAGGAGAAGGCCCTTTTGCCAAGCTCAGTTCTCACTGATGGAACACTGTAGGTAATCATGTCCTGAAAGCGCACGCTGCTGCACTCACGCAGAGACATGTAGGAGGAGATGTATGAAGGCAGCAAACCAAGACGTGATTTAAAGATGAAAATGTACCAGTGGAAGAGTCTGCGTGAAGTTAATGATGTCCAGTTAAGCAGTGAATACAGGGTGCAGTGGTGGGTACGATAATCACAGCCAGTTATGAATCTTAGAGCACCATGATAGACAACATCCAACATCTGCAGGGAGCTTGTAGGAGCGTTCATGTAGATAATGTCACCGTAATCAATGGAGGGAAGGAAAGTCACAGTTACAAGGCATTTCCTAGCGTTCAGTGTTAGACAGGATCTGTTTCTGAAAAAGAAACCCAGTTTAACTTTCAATTTCTTTACTAGGTTTTCCACGTGGAGCTTAAAAGAGAGCTGCGAATCGACCAGGATACCCAAATATTTATAGGAATCAACAAACTCAATAAAGACACCATTGGAGGATAAAATCAGAGGAAGAACTGCTGGACAGACTTCCTATTTGAAAAAGCATCCCTTTGGTTTTATCAGCATTTAGGACAAGTTTGAGACAGAACACTGGATGATGTCAAAAGTGGATTGCAAAAGCTGGAAAGCCTTTGCAACTGTTTTAGCTCGACAGTAAACAACTGTGTCATCAGCATAGAAATGTAAGGATGCATCAGGGATGCTCTGACCTACATTACCTATGTAGATAGTAAAGAGGGTTTGTCCTAAGACTGAGCCTTGTGGTACACCATTGTTGACTGTTAGATAATTGGAAGAAGTACCATTATGTTGAACACATTGCCTCCGATCGGAAAATTAGTTAGAAAACCAACCAATGGTGTGATCTGAGAAACAGATTTCTGAGAGCTTATGACACAAGATGTTATGATCCACAGTGTCAAAAGCTTTAGACATGTCTAAGAAAAGTGCAGCACAATAATCCTTAGCATCCAATTCTTCAACAACATCATTAAGAACCTTCAGTGAAGCAGTCGTTGTGCTGTGTTGTTTCCTGAAACCAGATTGATGGGGAGGTAAGATGTTAAATGAGTCCAGATAATTTTTGATTTGAGAATTTATCAGTTTTTCTAGAACCTTGGCTAAAATGCAGAGTTTAGAGATCGGTCGATAGTTTTTCAGTGAGGCGGGGTCACCTCCCTTCAGCAAAGGAAGAACAAAGGCTGTTTTCCAAGCATCCGGAATGGATAAGTTTTGGCTTATGGACAGGTTAAAGATGTGGGTCACAGGGACTGTGATGATATGAGCAGCCAGCCTTAAGAAATAAGGTGGAAGTTCATCTGGACCTGCAGATTTTTTAGGATCAAGACATTTTAACAGTTTATTTACCTCACTGACTGAGAACGGAGAAAAAGAGAAGGTGTGATTAACTGAGGATTGACTTATAGGACGGTTTTGATTTGTAGAAGTTTAGTTATTAGAAGAAGTGGCTGATTTTCCATTAGTAACTGTGTCAAATAATGAACTAGAAGCAACAAAATGTTTGTTGAAACAGTTCAGGATTTTGTGCTTTTTTGACACAGGAACAAAGTTAATGAGAAGTTGTAATGGGAGGTCAGATGATTGGGGGATGCCTGAGAGAGATTTGATGGTTTTCCAGAATTTTTTGAGGTTGTTTAGATTTTTGGAGGTCTGAGATATAAAATAGTTACATTTTGCAGCTTTGATGGCAGTTGTGCATTTATTCCTCAGCTGCCGAAAATTCAACCAATCAGTGTCTAAGCAATATTTTCTCGCTGAGCCATATGGTCTCTCTTGTGCAGGAGGTCAGCTAGTTCAGGAGTAAACCAGGGGCTGTCACATCCCTTTATCCTGAACTGGCGGAAAGGAGCGTGTTTGTTCACAAAATAAATGAAACTATTATGAAAATAGTTCCAGGCGGTGTTCATGTCGTTGGTTAATAGAATACATTGCCAGTCAAAGTGAGATAGATCCCAGAGGAATGACTGTTCACAAAAATGTTTCAAAGCCCTTTTTTGAATTAATCTGGGCTTAGAAGGTGGAAGTTTAATATCTCTGAGAGCTGCTATTACACAATGATCACTCAAAATGTCAGCAAATGCACTTGTACCAGGGAATTTGTGAGGCGTATTTATTAGAAACAGGTCTTAAATGGAAGATTTTATAGGACAGTTTTTGTTTGGTCTAGTGGGAGAGTTAATAAGTTGGGTTAGATTGAGTGATAGGCAACAGTCCTTGAATTTATTACAGAGGGGGGGGGGTGTTTGACATTCCAGTCAATGCTGAAATTTCCTACCAAGAAAAAATATATTTGAATTTTAAATTTCCTAGGGCTGTGTCTCAATTCAGGGCTGGGTCCTCATGAGTGCGCATTTGTCGGCCGTATACTAGATATGAAGACTCCTCCTCATGCGGCCGAGGAATGCGGCCTACTTCCTGTCGAAATCCGAGGATGCATCCGTGGATCCTTCAAGACGGAGGCTATCCCAGAATTCGTAGCGCCAGCAGAGATTTTGCGGGGGGGTGGGACTTTCTGCGTGCAGGGTCGGGACTGCTGCGTGTTGTTGAGTCATCAGCTCGTTCTAACAACAACCTCAGCGCAAGCTGAATCTCATTAAAATTTAACTACAGAAACGACTAAAAAAATATTTGTTAGCTGAATATATATTAGTGTTTCTGAGTTTAATGTTTGTTAATAACTGATTACAAATCAGCTTATTTTACACGTGCGTAGAAGGATTTTCTGAGGGGTGATCGGTTAAAAGATAGAGTGAACCTACAAAAGGCAAGTCGCTCTGTAGCTCAATTGGTTAAGCATTGGCTTGGCGTGCAGATCTTTTTCTCGAAGCTGGTTCGAGTCTCACTCGGTTTAGTTAAAACTTATTTTACGTTGGTCTTTTATTGGATAAAAAAAGGAGTTTCACAAACTCCTTCTTTTTAATCTCAGTCCTCATTTTTTTTATCCAATAAAAGACAAACGCAGAATAAGTTTTAACCGAACCGAGTGAGATTCGAACCAGCTTCGAGAAAAGGATATGGGTGCCAAGCCAATGCTTAACCAATTGAGCTACTGGGCAAATTGCTTTTTGTAGGTCCACTCTAGCCTGGTTAAAACCAGACCCTTGTCCTTCACTTCGCTTCGTACTAGGGTCTGGGACTTCTCCCATAGACAAGGATTTCTCTGGTAGATTTTTGACCGGACCAATCAGAGAACAGAAGGCGGAGTTTTGAACGACGTCGACTGACGTCGTCAGTTAAAATGGCTGCCGCCACGAAGGAATTTTCAAGAAAACAAGGTAAAAAACTATTATTTCTTTGCTGAGAAAAAATATATTTCTTAGCTGACGTTATATCAGAAGTGTTCCTGAGCTTAACAGTTCCTAAATCAATTCACGAAATGGTCAAATCTGCTGGATTTAAATTGTTTCGGTTTGACATTTTCCAAACAGCCTCGGGTGCGCTACGAAAATAAATTATAAAAAATCGAATTTTATCTCAAATGTTTCATCCAGGCCAACAGTCAGTAAATTAGAGCCATATAATTACACACTGGTAGCAGAAAAAATATCCACCGAGTGGTTTCTGAGCTATTTATCTGAATAGTTTAGCCTGCCCTGGACCTCGCCAGGCTAAACTAACAAAACTCCGCCTTCTGTTCTCTGATTGGTCCGGTCAAAAATCTACCGGAGAAATCCTTGTCTATGGGAGAAGTCCCAGACCCTAGTACGAAGCGAAGTGAAGGACAAGGGTCTGGTTTTAACCAGGCTAGGTCCACTCTATCTTTTAACCGATCGCCCCTCTGAAAATCCTTGCTACGCACGTGTAAAATAAGCTGATTTGTAATCAGTTCTTAACAAACAGTAAACTCAGAAACACTAATATATATATTCAGCTAACAAATCTTTTTTAGCGGCGTCCCTTCTCTTTCCACACACACACCAAGCGCGCACACACTTCCCACCCACTTCAAGAGAACGCCCCACCCACTTCAAGGCCGGCTCAACACGTTTGCCGCACGTAAGGCGGAAGTACGTAATCACGCAAACCTGAAGGCTAGACCGTCCCATTTCAGCAGTTTCGTCCAGCCCACCCGGCCTTGTGAGTGCGTGGCCTACTCGGCCCAGCCCCTGAATTGAGACACAGCCTAGGAGTTCTGGCAGGGAGGACAGAGCCTCAGGTGTTTCTGAGGGGGGACGATAACTACCCACTACAGATAAGATCTGGCCTCCATTCAAAGTTACGTTTACAGCTAAGGCCTCAAACTGGTTTGGGATTGTTTTAGCAGACACAAGACTGGAAATCAAAGAATCTCTGAATTGGCAATACCCTCCCTCAGTCCGTAGTTTTCTGCATGTTGTGATCATGTTAACTTTAAAAAAAGGGAGATACCAACATCCTTTTTGGTTTGTGGCGGCATCTAGGCTTAAAAAATGGTTCCCTTTCAACTCAAAATCCAAAATGGCTGCAGCCATATATGTATATATGTAAACCTTGTGATCTGGATGAGGTGAAAAATAAGCAATGTGCCAACTTCCATTTTGGTGTGTGCTAGGTCAACATCAAGAATTGGGTTGCCAATTAAAAGTCCAATATGGCCACTGCCATTGGTAAGTGTGGCCCCACTCAGAACTCTGCTCTCCTCAGGGGTAGGTGATTTTCCCCTACAGTGGAGGTTGGCCTGTTTCCTTATCTGTGTGCGGAATTGTAACTGGTCCTGTTTGTGTGTGTGTGTTCAAGCCACTCCGCCTGTTGTGGTATCGCACCATAATCTGACTTGAATTTCATTAGATTATCTCGGCACTGCTTACTGTATTAGTCCGAGCATAGCCATGCTGCGACATTTTCTCTGATATCACTTGGTAAAGGCACTCGTTTCTTGTGTCGCTGTCTGTCAATGTGATGGCGGTTCAGATGTAGTTTGCAGCTTTACTGGGCAAGTTATCCAGTGACATAGCTCTTCTAGCCAGTCAACAGCTGTTGTTTGCTTACATCAAAATCAGCCCCTCTTATCGGCCTGCTTAGAACCACAAACAAGGCTGTCCCATAAGGTGGATACCAACAGTGGAGAGGCCCTTAACTGGTGAGGTGCCGTGCACAACCGAGGAGAGTTGAGACAGTGGCAAAGTGCCATATGCTTTCTAGTTTTTATATTGCTTAAAAAGTACAGTTTTTCAGATGATTGGGGTGGCCCTTGAGGTGGCTGAAGATTAATTTATGATGGCCAAGGGAGGCCACCATTAGCCACCTCTTGGCACCACCATTGCACCTGGTCCTGGAAAAAATGTGTCCCTCTACTTGCCAGGATCAGTTGTTCTGCACTGCCTAGAGCAAGCAATAAAATAAACAAAAAATATAAAACTACCTCGCTTTGTGTTTCTGTTCAGTTCCCTGAGATGACTTCTGCTGTGGCTTGGCACTAAATAAATAAACCGAATTGAACTGAGTTCTACAGTGGAACTCCTACCCACTTGAATACATTGTACCTAAAACATTTATGTTCACTTGCTTTACTGTTCAATTCTAGTCTAGAAAAACAATCACCTCAAAAACAGCAAACATTCAGTCAAAGTCAAAGTCAACTTTATTATCAAAACTGCAATATCTACAGGACATACACAGGATTGAAATTGCATTTCTCTCCCAGTCCCTCGGTGCAACAGTAACCATTTAAACACTAAACACTAAACAATTAATAAACAAGCATAAAATGAAATAATAAAAGTTTAGTACTGTCCTGAGTTTTTTGCATAGTAGTTTTTCATAGTAGTATAAAAGTATAAAAAGTTTCACCAACACCAAAAACACCAACATTTAATAACCATAATCATAAAATGAAATAGAGTGTAATACTGTCCTGAGTTTTTTGCATAGTAGTTTTTCATAGTAGTATAAAAGTATAAAAAGTTTCACCAACACCAAAAACACCAACATTTAATAAACATAATCATAAAATGAAATAGAGTGTAATACTGTCCCGAAGTATAAAGTATAAAAAGTATATCTATAAAATAAATGAAGGTTCTGGCATTTGACATTTGTAAAGAGTGACAAAGCAGCATATGAGGTTAATGTACACAGTATATGTATGAGGTATTTGATATTGGTATAGAGATAAAGTGGCATTATGCAATAAGGCTAGTAAAAAGAATATATACTGTATATCAGCAGTAGTGTAGATATAAAAAGTCTAGATGTAAACAGTAGTAATAAATGTAAACAGTAAATGTAAACAGTAGTATGACTATAGGCAGTAATGTAATACAAACATTAGTGCAAATATGAGAAGTAGTGCAAACTGAATGAGCACATGACCGTGAGTTGAGTGAATGACCCGTATTGATGACACAGAGTCCAGTGTTAAAAACTTTGTGTTGTGTGGTAATGTGTGAAAGTTTTTTGTGATTAAGGCAGTACAAGTGGGAGGGGGGGCAGAGCTGGCAGAGTGTTAAGCATCCTGACTGCCTGATGAACAGAGCTGTCTCTCAGTCTGCTGGTTCGAGCCTGGAGACTCCTCAGTCTCCTCCCTGATGGCAACAGGCTGAAGCAGCTGTGTAGTGGGTGTGTGGGATCACCTGCCATGCAGAGGGCTTTCCGAGTGAGGCGGTTGCTGTGTAAGTCCTGTAGTGAGGGCAAGGAGGTGCCGACAATCTTCTCAGCTGCTCTCACTATACGCTGGAGGCTCTTTCGGCAGGATGCAGTACATGCACCAAACCACACCGTGATGCAGCTGGTCAGGACACTTTCTATGGCACCTCTGTAGAAGGTGCACATGATGGGGGTTGGAGCTCCAGCTCTTTTCAGCTTGCGGAGAAAGTAGAGGCGCTGGTGAGCCTTCTTGGCCAGTGATGCAGTGTTCCTGCTCCAGGACAGGTCCTCTGAGACGTGCACTCCCAGGAACTTGGTGCTGTCCACTCTCTCCACTGTGGTGCTGTTGATGGTCAGAGGGGCATGTTGGGCATCCCTCTTCCTGAAGTCCACAAC